>PVKA01024138.1:0-34646 GCA_004027165.1 Ctenomys sociabilis
TTTAAACAAAACTTATACATTTATATCTGGTAATCTGAAAAGCTAATTTGCACATAGCATCATGTAATACAGCAACCATTGTTGGATTCCTATTAGTTTGTTTAGTGAAATCTTGTATCATGTATAATGCTGTTTTCTTCTATCACTATTTTATATTCTTTAAAAATAATAATAAGTACAAAATTTAAAAAGTAAATAAAATTTTTCATTCTACTTCACAGTGAATTAAATAATAGTGTTAATAAATAAATAAATAATTTGCAAAAAATTGGGGGTGTTGGGTGTTTTGTTTCAGTAATGAGAAAAGTAACTAAGACAGGACACTAAAAGAAATAACATCTACATTTTCATTTACCAATTATAAATTTTAAACATTTCTTCAAATAGCTCAGCAGATTAAAGCTCCTGCAAGAAGGTACAGGGGCCAGGGTTCAATCCCCAGACCTGCTATGCTGGCCCTGCTCCCAGAGCATGCTGAGATGGCAATTGAGACTGGGCGTGGTGGCCCATGCTGTAATCCCAACTCTTAGGAGGCTGTAAACAGGCGGATCACTATGAGTCTGATCTAGTAGTGAGACCTTGAACACCCTGTAGACCCTTCCCTAAAAAATACCAGCAAAAAAAAAAAAAACTTTCTCTACTGACTTCAGAAGCAATGACTATAGTGTTGTACAAGGGAAAACAATGCAATACAGGACTCTTAATTATGAGATTACTTTATAATTGTCACCCAAAGAGTCATATACAAAGAGAATGCAGGAAATCTGTCCATGCACTAAAGATGAAAGAATCTAGCTGAAGGCTTGGGTCCCACCGCGGTGTCCTGCATGAGTCCAGGTGAAGTCCCATAACAGTACTCCCCGTGAGTCCACCTGGAGCCCGTGACAATGTCTTCTGCAGGCCTGCTTTGTAGATCTGCACTGGGAAGGCCCAAAGGTCAGTGGTGGAAGCTAGGAAGTCTGTACCAGTGGGATGAAGGATCTGTGCCAGCAGGCTGAGGGATCTGCACTGGAGTCAGGATGTGATGCTGAAGGTAAGCACCAGAACCCCCCCAAAAGTACCACAATTGTCCTCAGCAACAGGGAGGTCCTGAGCTCCTTTGATGATAGCAGCTGAGTTTCTGTTAGAAAAGCCAGCATGATATGCTTCTCCAGGACATTGAACAGTACTCCATCTTCCCCTCTGGAGCCAGGAAGCAATGCTCAAAGTGAGGACAAGGGGGCATGGAGATAGCACCTGCCCAGGCAAGCGCAAGGACCTGGGTTCTAGCCCAGTACCACATGCCATCTTGGCCCCGCCCTGGGCATGATGAGCCAGCCACCAAACCTAGCACTGGGAAGGCTGAAAACTGGAGGGTCACTGAGTCCAAGCTGCATAGAGAGACCCTGTACCAAAGACACACAAATTAAAAAATAAAAATGAGGACCTAAAGTGAACTATAGCCATTCTCAGTGACACGAAGGTCACAAGCTCTTTCAACAGTGTTCCCTCAGGAAAGCTAGCAAAGCAGGGGAGATGGCTCAGTGGAATAAGTGCTTCCCTGGCAAGCGCAAGGGCCTGAGTTCAATCCCTGGTTCCGCCAAACAAAAAGAAAAAAAAAAAAGGAAAGCTAGCATGACAAGCTCCTCCAGGACAACCAACAGCTCCCTCTAGCTTCCCTATCAGCTCCCTAACAGCTTGTCTTCTTCCTCTTTAGTTCTCTCTCTCATGGTGCGGGCAGCAATCCTCAAGTGGGCTGCCTATACCATGCCTATATCAAGAAGTTGAGCACCAGCTGGCAATACACCACAAGCATCTACTCTAGCATGCACACAAGACCAAAATTTGAACTTCAGGAAACTCTGGCCACCTGCTGTGCCCAGCACTGTGCTTGGCTTCTGCTGGGGCCCAAACTTTCTACCTTGGATACATGGAGAAAAGAACACCTGGAATGACAGCTGTGCCAGATGTAGCTGGCATTCTCACAGTTCAAGGCTGTTGGTTTTATTTGCCTTTGGAGGCACCATGCCTGGGACAACTGACATAGGCTAAGTGGGGTTCAGTGAAGAGAAAAGCCAGCAATGCTTCCAAGCTTCATATGGCACTGAGCAATGCTCAGCACTCCTCAGGAATGAGTGAGGAGTCAAGAAACCTATTGTTCACAAGACAAGACAGAAGCTGAGAGCTTCAGTATGGGTTTCTTACTCACTGAACAGGGGAGAATAAGGGAACCCCAAAGTCTACAGTCCTTACCTCCTGGGTTGGATGACCTCTGCCTGGGAGGTACCAAACAAGATTGGTTATGATGAGCCATAGACCCTGGAAGTTTCCCTTTTCCTTCCTCAGTTCTTCAGTGATGACTCAGAAGGGCTTCTCTTTCCATTGGTGCTGCTGGGAATGTGGCTGTGACATGGGCAGATGAATTAGACAGAAATGTTATAGGCAGTGAGATAGAGAGGACTAGGCCCTCAAGGAGGCAATATGGGGGTCAAGATGACCTTGAACTTTGGAAGAGACAGATACTCCCACTGTGGACCAGACCTCAAGACAAAAGAATAAACACAGGCAACCACATACTTCTCTAGGGATGGGCATTCCAAATAGGCATCACTCACCTTGAAAGAGCCAGAAGGTATCACTAACCCAACCCCCAACAGGAAGAGCCCCTGTTCTGTATTCATGTCCACTTGCTTTGTGACTCACTTCCCCATTTGATCCCGATTTAATCAATTTTCCTGAAAAATTGTATTAGTTGTCTTATTGGTTGACCATAGTTCTGTCCCACCTCATGTGTGAGTTTCTATGTTTTACAACTTAGATTGGCCTCTCCTCATGGTCTTGCTCTGTAAAACTCCTAGAAACAGCAGATTCCCAGACAGCCCACTTGGTTCCTTCCTCCTGTCTTCCTCTCCAACAGGAGCTCTTTCCCCCCATAAATATATTTTGCTCCTAACCTCTGTTTTTCCTAAAATTAATTCTTTCATTTTAGAAAACACAAACTCATCCTAGGTATCTTCTGGGTTGGGAGTTTCATTCCCCTATATCATCACTGAGCTCATTGGATGGAAGTATGAGCTTGCTTTGCTTTCATTGACTCTGGATTGAGACTCATTTGAGTAACTGTCTCAGTTACTTTTCTCTCATTGCTGGGATAAATACCCATTACCAAAAATGAAGGAAGGAAAGGTTTATTTAGCTCACAGTTCCTGGAGGTCTCAGTCCATATTCAGCTGGCTCCAAGGCAGAGGGGCACATGGCAGAGAACAGTTCATGGTGTCAGAACAGCAACAACAAAGAGCAATGGCTACCGAAAGTCTGTCTCTCTGTCTCTTATACTACATTCAGGCTCTCTGCCCCAGGCAGGGGGAAGTACTCACACCCATAATCCCAGTAGTAATAAAACCCATAATCCCAGCCTTGGGTCACACATAATCCCAGTGGATCATGAGTTAATCACAAACTCTAGAAGTCCCCACTCCATGACTACATGAGGCTTTAGGGGGACAACTAGACACAAACCATAACAGTAACATTTTTTTTTCTATATTTTAGGAAAAGGTGTTCAGGGTCTCACTACTAGGATCAGACCCATAGTGATCCTCCTGTTTACAGCCTCCCAAGAGCTGGGATTAGGGGCCAGGGAGATGGCTCAGTAGAATAAGTGCTTCCCTGGCAAGCACAAGGGCCTGAGTTCAATTCCTGGTTCCGCAAAAAAAAAAAAAAAAAGAACTGGGATTACATATATGTACCACCATACCCAGTCTCAATTGCCACCTCAGCCTGTCCCAGGGGTGGGGCCAGCATGGTAGGCCTGGGGATTGAACCCCCCCACCCCAGCCCCTGTGCCTGCTTGCTATTTGGCCAGCCCTAGGTAACAAATTTTTATGCTTCAAATTTTGATATGTATTGGCTTTTTGCTTATAACTGCTTATGTTTTGTCTCATACAGTTCTGTTCAAATGTTGGCCAAAATGTTCATAAGTCTAAGTTAAAACATGGAAGTGTTATAAGGTTATGGTATTTCTTTAGTGGAACATTGTATGACTGCTTTGTTCTTATATATGTTGCATTTGAACTAGCTGCTAAATGTGCTGTTATTCCTTGCTTGACTTTAAGACAATAGCACTAGGGAGAGTAACATGAGAATGTCTCCTAGTAGGCTTTAATATAAACTTCTCAGACTTAGAAAATATACATGTTTAGGGCCAGGGAGATGGCTAAGTGGAATAAGTGCTTCCCTGGCAAATACAAGGGCCTGAGTTCAATCCCCGGAACGGGGAGGGGGAGGAAAAAAATATATATATACACACACACACACACACACACATACACACACACATACATGCATGCCTATATAATGAAATGCAGGACTCCTTTCGCCAACTAAATGACACTAGGTCGGTGACCATACTGAAAGACTTGGAGGACAGGTTTCACTGGGACAGACTGCCTCTGATCCCCCTCTACACTTTAGAGGGAATGTCAGACCTGTTCTGCTTCAGTTCCCTTTCTTTGACCTTACTCCTAATTTTCTTAGTTCCTTGTACTTTCCTTTTTAGAGGCACATAAAATTATAAAAACTCAAAAAATAAAAATAAAAATTAGAAAAACTCTAGACTGTTCCAACCAAGTGGAGCCCATAGAAAATGAGCATTTGTTAACACCACAGACAGGGAGTTCATTTTAGAGAAAAGGCATATATCCCATCTCTCAGATGAGACAAAAAGAACTATGACAGTCCAGGAGAACACAGATAAAAGCCATGTCCCAGCTTAGTGTTCTGTCTTTTTTTTTTTTTTTTTTTTTTTTTTTTTTTTTTTTTTTTTTTTTTTTTTTTTTTTTTTTTTTTTTTTTGTCTTTTTGAGACAGGGTCTCACTATGCAGTTCAGGCTGGTGTTCTGGGCAGGTCACCCTTGGGAGGCTAAACCTGAGACACAGTAGGGAGAACCAACTTCTGGGTGACACTAGAAGGAGCTATCTCCAAAAGCAGTACACTTGTGGGACCAAGACGCATTTAGTCTAAGGGAGGATCTCCAACCTTTTCTCTTCTCCTAGGTCTAGTTTTCATTTAGGTGCATAAGAGAGAAGTTGTGGACTTTAAAAACCTTTACTTTAGGAGCTGAGGAGATAGCTCAGTAGAATAAGCACTTCCCTGGCAAGTGCAGGGGACTGAGTTCAATTCCTGGTTCAAAAAAAAAAATTTACTGTGAAGTGCTAGGTAATCTTGTTCAGGTTTTTAACAATCCCTTATAGAACTTCAACAGTGGTTGCCCTGCCAGCTAGTAAAGGCTCATAGAGCAGCTGCCACACTTTGAAGCAGAAGACAGGATTCCCCACATCTCTTTGGTGAATCCACATTGATGGCAAGGGCTGATGGAATGTTGTGCAGAGAGAGAGCTGGATTCCCTTCTGGAGACTGATCTCTGGTTGTGTGGGTGAACAGAAACTGAGAATGCCTGAGGGGTCATGGGCAGCGCTACTCTCTGGTGGATACCCGAAGGTTCCTCGGTGGATACTGGCTCCTGACCACTGAAAACTCTCCATTTATTTATTGTACTTTTCTCTGTCTGCTAGTAAACTAGAAATTCTCCCTAAGCTTTTCAGTGGAAACGCCACTTTTCAGAAATTAGGTTGAGGGAGCCTGCAACAGTTTACATTCACAGCATATTCACAGCAGCTATTTGGAGAATGGTTTACATCTGTGCCTTATATGTTAACTAAGAGTAAGAAAGATATTCATGTCAGCCACACTATGTTTCCACTAACATGCATAACGTGGTTGCTAGCTGACACATACAAGTTTAACCTTCAAAATTTAAATCTTGTCCAGTTCCTAAAAATGTCTACCTAGGTGATTAGATCGAAAACACAAGTTTCTGGAGATACTCAGTGCACAAGTTCAAATTCCTCTAGTCAGTTGTTCTGTCTCTAGAAGTATCCTTTTGTAGGAGATTTTCCAGGTCCTCCCCTAGGTCCATGAAGCCGGTATTTGTAATCCCAAAGTTATGTTATTGGGATCTCATCAAGTTGACTCCAATCTACCACTTTCAATGCAACCCATGGAGAAAATGGTGGCGCATGCCTGTAATCCCAGCACTCGGGAGGCTGAGGCAGGAGGATTGTTGTGAGTTCGAGACCAGCCTGAGCTACAAAGTGAGCTTAAGGCCAACCTGAACTGCATAGTGAGACCCTGTCTCAAAAAGACAAAAAAAAACAAAAAACAAAAAACAAAAAACAACAACAAAAAAAAAAAAAAAAACAAAGGCACTAAATTATATTTTCAATCATCGAGGAGTCAAGGGGCTCTAAGTCCTGCCATGACATGGCTTTCCAGAAGCCAGAGAGCAACCCAGGGCCTCACCTGGTTTTATTCAGTGGGGGAGTGGCTTGAGGAGGATTGACTGAGAATTGTGGGAAGTAGGTGACTACTGTGAGCTGAGCTAGGTGGGTGGCCTACATTTACCTCTGCCATATTTAGAGAGAGTAATCTACACTATAGTGTTATGCCATAGAGATAGTAGCTACTGTTTTGGGAAGTCTAGTACTTCATCTTTGATGTAGTCTTTTAAGCCCCAGGAAGTCATAGCCTCTATCTCGAGGCTCGATCCCAGCTGGTGGCATGAGCATTAGCTCTTCCATCCTGTCTGGACACGGCTCACATTAAAGAGCAACAAGTAGGTTACCAGGGGAACATGCATGCCACCTTCAAAGACTATCACCAGCACCTCAGCTAGACCAATATACATTGCTTAAGGCCAACTGAAGGATAAACAGAAGTCCTTGCCAGCTCTGTACATAACAATATGAGGACATAGGGTCAGGCTCAGTCAAAATGGAGATAGTCACTTTTGTTTCAAGGAGAGCTGCTCAGGTGGTCCTCCACAACCTTTGTAACCCAAAATCCAACTCACCTTTTTATGCAATAATTATGCTTCCTTCTATAGACATTCTTGTCACCAGACCAATTGTAACTTATGCTTACAAATATTCAATAAGAGTAAACTAATGAAGCCGGGCATGGTGGCGCATGCCTGTAATCCCAGCACTCGGGAGGCTGAGGCAGGAGGATTGTTGTGAGTTCGAGACCAGCCTGAGCTACAAAGTGAGCTTAAGGCCAGCCTGAACTGCATAGTGAGACCCTGTCTCAAAAAGACAAAAAAAAACAAAAAACAAAAAACAAAAAACAACAACAAAAAAAAAAAAAAAAAAAAAAAAAAAAAAGAGTAAACTAATGGTTCATGGGATTTTGGGGGAGATAAAATTGTGTGCCAGTTCAAGGGTGGATAGGCTGGTTGGATCTTGTCTTGTCTCTCCTCTCTCCAAATGAGTGTCCAGTTGTTCTGTAGTGGTCTACTCAGGGGACTCCTTGAGGGGGAATCAATTAGAAGTAAGGTAGGTGGGGATGCTCAAAATCTTCTTTTTATTCCAAATATCTCACAAAGTCTCTTACTCCTTTAGAGTATGTCATTAGGCACCAGAAGAGGTTTGATACTTACATGAAAAAGAGCTAATATTTTTCTGCACATGTGCATGGCGTATATGCACCCCAGAACCTGAATGGAATGCAGAGAGAATATCAATTATGACACTATTTTATAACTAGAAAGATACTATAAAAAAAGAAAGAAAATGATCAGAAATGCCTCGTGTTCAGATTTAATTTACATTAATAAATAGTCCTTGTTAGGGCTGGGGAGATGGCTCAGTGGAATAAACACTTTCCTGGCAAGAGCAAGGACCTGAGTTCAATCCCCAGTTCTGCCAAAAAAAAAATAAAATAAAATAAATAAATAAATAGTCCTTGTTATCCAGTTTTGAAATGTAGATGTGAGGTACAGGAGAACCAGGCAATTCAGGTGTCTAAGGCATTTACTATCCTGGAGCCTAAGGCTGCACCTCGCCAACCTTGGGAGACTGATGACAAGACAGGCTTAGGGGGCCAGGGAGATTGTTCAGTAAAATAAGCACTTCCCTGACAAGCACAAGGGTCTGAGTTCAATCTCCAGTTCCACCAAAAAAAAAAAAAAAAAAAAAAGACAGCCTTAGTCACAGCCTTGGCCACCATTACTGAATATAAGTGTTCCCCTTCTTGCTTTTCTAGTCTAGAGCATGGAGCTTCTAAATCAACCAGAATCCAGCCCTGTATAGGGCTATACCATCCTTAGCTGGGTGTCTGCAAGTTTCTCAAGGATAATGCCCTTTAATGAAGTAAATAGATGATTTAGAACTTCCAGACTTCATGTTCGTTTTTCTCATAGTGACCTAAAACAGATAAAAGCTGTTATTACATTTGGGGATAAATATTATATTGTTAATTTTAAGCAGCCAAAAGATAAGAGCCAGTAGAACTACCTGTTCCCATTGGAGCCTGAGCAGCTCCTACCTATGACCCCTGCTGGCCTAATTGTCAGGCAGGAGATTGGGAGAGACAATTTCTTTCAATTGTGTATCTTTTTTTTTTTTTTTTTTTTTTTGGTGGAATCAGGGTTTGAACTCAGACCCTTGTACTTGCCAGGGAAGCAGGGAAGCATTTATTCTACTGAGTCAACTCCCCAGCCCCTCAAGTGTGTATTCTTGAAGGTCTAAAAAGAACTAAAACCAGTTTTTCTAGTTGTTTTCAATTTTCAGCTGTTTGTCAGGAAAAAAACACATACGTCACTGCTTTCTTAGATTTTTTTTTTTTTTTTTTTTTTTTTCAGAACCGGGGGTTGAACTCAGGCCCTTGTGCTTGCCAGGGAAGCACTTATTCCACTGAGCCATCTCCCTGGCCCCTTTCTTAGAATTTTTAATAGAAGAACTGATAAAGCATACTTCCCTAGATCTTAATTCAATAGAGGAAAGACAAATTTATTACTCAGTCAGCTCCAGGTATTAAAAAAAAAAATTAAAAAAAAAGAGCTCCCCATGGCTTTTGGGCCAGGGAGATGGCTCAGTGGAATAAGTGCTTCCCTGGCAAGCGCAGGGTGCTGAGTTCAATCCCCAGTTCTGAAAAAATAAATAAATAAAATAAAAGATAGCTTTTGCTCTAGACAACTCTCTTGATACTTTTATAAAATTTGTTTTCTTGGTGTCCTAATCAGGACTGGGAGAAAACCAGAGAGAGAAAACAAAGAGCTTAAAAATGGCTGCCTTTGTTGTGGCCTCAAAACTGACCCTAAAGACTACAGACACTCCCTATGGCCCACACCTCAAGACCAAGACAAAAAGAGGAAACACAGCTACATACTTCCCTAGGGATGGGCATCAAGGATTGATATTCTAAATAGGTATATCAATCACCTTGAAAGAGCCCTATTGAGTCACTAGCCCAACCCCAACAGGAAGAGACCCTGTCCCATATTCATGTCTGCTTGCTACGTGACTCATTTCCCTATTTGTTTCTGAACTTAATCAATTTTACCTGAGCAGTGGTGCTTGTAATCTCATTGGTTAACCATTGGTTTTCTCCCACCTCTTGTACACCTAAGTGAGTTTCCGTGGTGTCTTTACCACCTTAGACCCTGCCCACCACATGATTTTCCTCTATAAAAGTCCCTGGAAGAGACAGCTTCTGGAGGAACTACCCACACAACCCCCCCCCATTGTCCCTCTCTTGGACAGGAGCTTTCTTTCCCTCAATAAATCTATTCTGCTCATAAAAAAAATAAAAAAAAATAAAAAAAAAAACACTGGGCATGGTGGCACATGCCTATAATCCCAACACTTGGGAGGCCATAAACAGGCAGATCACTATGAGTCTGATCTAGTAATGAGACCCTGAACACACTGTAGACCCTTCCCTTAAAAAAATAAAAATAAAATAAAACTCACTCTGTCTACATCTTTAAAAAAATAAAATAAAAACAGACCCTAAATTTGACTCTCTAAGCTTCAAGAAGAGTTCAGCAGTGAGGTTCATCTGCTACTGCTGTCAGAAGGCAGGCCAGCACAAGAGGCCCCCGAGCCAGGCCCTGACTGCCAAGGCTCCACTTGAAGTGAGACTGCACTCTGGCGAAGGCCCCAGAGCTCAGATGTGGCTTCCCAGGCGGGCCAGTCTGATTGAAGGGCCCTAAAACCAAAAGAATGAATTTTAGGAACAAACAGAGGTTATGAACAGCAAGGAGCAGCCTTAGGCTCTCCTCCCTCTGGCCAGACTGTTACCTCTACCTGTCATCTCCACAGATGGGACCTGAGTAGTCATGAACAAAGGAAAAACCCAGCCTAATGATGGATATTGGCACAGATCTCTTTATCCTTCTCCAACCTGGGCCTTCTTTCCAATCATTATGGGGTACAGGGAGGAAAAACTGACCTCCAAATGATATAGGAGAAAAATATCTGGGACCTAAAAAGTGTTATAACCTGCATAACCATCTCCATTTTGTAACTAGAACAGCTATTTTGTTATGCAACTCTGTATGTTTCTGTTAGAACCTATGTAACTGTTTTGTATCCAGACACCATTGTGCTGTCATATGACCCCGTAAGTTTCCATCACAACTGTTAATCATTAAATATATAACTCCATTTTGCATCCAGCCACCATTGTGCTGTCATATAACTCAGAAGGTCAGCACTCTGTTATTATGTAGCTCAGTAAGTTCCCATGATAACTATTCATTATTCAATCGCCAAACCACACAATATGTCCAATCTGTGATTAATCTGTGATTAATACAAATTGTAATTGCTTGTTCTAAAATTGTACTTACCTGTTACAAAAATGTAACCCTTTGTTCTTTCCATTGCCTTGATTGATTCTCATGTCCAGGTTGACTGCTCACTTTGTGGTTTAATGTTACAACCTGCCCAAAGTGACTCCATCACTGCCCTAGCTATGGCCTCCTCTAGCTTTCCCACAGGCGGTATTCCTGTCCATGTTCCTGTTCTGTATGTGCCAGCTCCCCACCTGCACCCTCCCTTAATGAACATCCCTGTTACTATGTATCAAATATGGTCAGAAACAGAAACTTTTGACCTTGCCAAGTTCCCTATCCTAGGTAACTGACCCCCACCCTGCTTTGTGGCTTTTGCGCTTAAATACCCCTACCTGCCTTGCCTCTGTGCACCTCTTTGCAACCTTTCAGAGAGTCCACTGCTGGGTACCAGCTAAAATAAAGCGCTACTTTCTTTTTGGATGTTTGTCTCGTTGTCTCCTTTTTGAGTTACAACAAAAAGTACCTAGGATGAGTTTCTGTTCTCTAAAACCGAAGAATAAATTTTAGGAACAAATGGAGGTTATGAGCAGACTATATTTACTGGGGTAAAGAAAGCTTCTGTCCAAGAAAGTGACAGAAGGGGGGCCCAAGTGGGTTGTCCCCAGGAAGCTGTCTCTTCCAGGGACTTTTATAGAGTACAACTGATACAGGGAACCTCCAAATGACACAGGGACCAAAAGATGATGTCAGGTGGATGACCTCCAAATGATAAAAGAGAAAAATGATCTCCCAACCTAAAAAGTACCTGAAATGAGTTCGTGTTCTCTAAAAACAAAGAATGAATTTTAGGAACAAATGGAGGTTATGAACAGAATATATTTATTGAGGGGAAGAAGGCTCTTGTCCAAGAGAGGGGGGGGAGGAGCGAGTGGGTGATCCCCAGGAATCTGTCTCTTCCAGGGACTTTTATAGAGGAAAACCATGCAGTGAGGCAGGTTTAAGGTGACAGAGAACATGGGAACTCGCTTAGATGGGCATGAGGTGGGACAAAACTATGGTCAACCAATGAGATTACAAGTACCACTACTCAGGTAAAATTTATTAAATCCAGTATCAAATGGGGAAGGGAGTCATGTAGTAAGCGGGCATGAATACAAGACAAGGTCTCTTCCTGTTGGAGGTTGGGCTAATGACTCATTTGGGCTCTTTCAAGGTGATTGGTACCTATTCAGAGTATCGATCCCTGATGCCCATCCCTAGGGATATAGCTGTACTTATTTCCTCTTTTGTCTTGAAGTCCTGCCTATAGGGAGTGTCTGTCTCTTCCAAGTTGCAAAGTCACCTTGTCTTCCATATTGTCTCCCTGAGAGCCTGGTCCTTCTGACTACCAATAATATTCCTATCTAATTCAGCTGCTTACAATAGTACCTCAGTAGAAACAGACTCTAGAAGATACCTAGCTTAAACTGTAACTGAGATAAATTTCTCTTGATTCATTCCTTTTAGTTATGCCTCAAAAGCCCAGGTTTCATGCTGGAGAGATTTTACCCTGTCTAAATATTATAGTATATATTCAGGTTGCTAACTAATCCAAATTAATGCTGATTCTGGTTTTTACAAATGTAATGATATTGTTCATGTACAAAGACTTAGAAAGCATTTCATTGATGAAAACAGGTTCCCAAGGACAGACAATCCTGGTAAGTAAAAAAGGCCTCAAAACACTGGCTGCATAGTGTCCAAGGGCTTTGGGCCTATAGATAAAGCCAGGCCTTGTCTTTGGAACATAAAACTCAGAGCCCCAGTGTTGTAAGAAAAAGCCCTTGGTAGTGTCAGTTGCTGTCACCAGGGGCCATATCCAAAACACTCGATGGGACATTGGTTTAATCTGACTGAATGCTATGTATTTCATGGTAAGTGTACAAGTTCACCTGTTTGATTTCTGATGTAACTCAGGTGTTTGATGCTGATCGTAAATATAGGTGTGACCTATCAAATTGCATTTTCAAAAGTAACATTGCCTAATGTTTTATATTATGTGTGTTTTAATTGGTTAAAAAAAGAACAGATCACATTTTTTTTTTTTTTTTTTTTTTGGTCTTTTTTGAGACAGGGTCTCGCTATGCAGTTCAGGCTGGCTTTAAGCTCACTTTGTAGCTCAGGCTGGTCTCGAACTCACAACAATCCTCCTGCCTCAGCCTCCCGAGTGCTGGGATTACAAGCATGCGCCACCACGCCCGGCTTTATTTTATTTTTAATCTTTTTATTTATTTATTTGGTACAGGGTCTCACTACACAGCTCAGACTCATAGTGATCCTTCTGTGTCAGCCTCCTCAGTGCTGGGATTACAGGCCGTTTCCATGGCTCGGTCCAGATGGGGCCAGCAGGGCATGCACTACTGGGGATTGAACTCAGGTCCCTGAGCTTGCCAAGTGGATGCTCAGACTGCTGAGCTACCTCCCCAGCCCAACAGACTACATTTTAAATATATAACATCTCCAATTTTTTGTTTGTTTGTTTTGCAGAACCAGGAATTGAACTCAGGACCTTGCACTTGCCAGGGAAGTACTTATTTCACTGAGCCATTTCCCCAGCCCCTAACATCTCCAATTGTGTATACCCCTTCATCTCTCTTGACATAATCACTGGTAGATGTTAAAATG
Organism: Ctenomys sociabilis; assembly: GCA_004027165.1. Taxonomy (NCBI): domain Eukaryota; kingdom Metazoa; phylum Chordata; class Mammalia; order Rodentia; family Ctenomyidae; genus Ctenomys; species Ctenomys sociabilis. The sequence continues at coordinate 13,280 of PVKA01024138.1, forward strand.
TCATTATTTCAGTCAATATTTACAAACATTTTCAATTAAGAAGCAAAAATTCTCTTACTATAAATATTCTGTGAATTCTAAAAAAGAAAGTCATACTTTCCTGGATCCAGACAGACAGAAGGGACATATCAAGCAAAAATATCCAGATCTGCTAGAGAGGGGAAATAAAAACAAGTTTTTATGAAAGAAATAGAGGAAGTTTCAGATTGATGAGGTCATGGGTCTCTGCCTCTCAGCCTCAGGGAATCCATGTTAACTGCCAATATAGGGGCCAGGCCTGGTAGACTGTTGATAGATGCTAGTGCAGATTTGCCAGCCAGCGGCCCCACTTGCAAGCCAGAGAGTGCTCTGTGTTTTCCAAAGGACCTACAAAAAGTTCTGACTAGTCTTTTTATAATTACAAACTTTAAAAGATTATTACATTCCAGATCCTTCTGCTAATGTCTCAATAGCTGCATAGATATTAGACATCAAATCAATGGTGTGTGAAATGCTTCGGTGCCCTGGACCCTATTTTTATCATCTTTATTGGAAGCTATTACTGGCTCCTCTTGGTAAAAATCTTTAAAAATATTCATAATTATCCTGTTGATGTGATTATTTGGCCCATGCTTGTTTAATTGTTCCTTTGGATTTGTCTCCTCTAGATTCAGAGTTATATGCCTACCCAAGATAAAAATGCCTGCTGGCTATTGAGGGCCTTTACGTAGAACCTCTCGAGACGAGACTATCATTAACTGCCAGTCCACAACTACAACCCCTTTTAGCCTGAAGAAGGCACAGTGATTGTTGCTCACTGTTCTCTCATGGCAGTTCTGGTTACTTCTTCAGAGGGGGGAATGTGGTAGGCAGCTAAATTAGATAGAAATATTATAGGCAATCAGACAGGGCCAAGCCCTCAAGGAGACAATGTGGAAGACAAGATACCTTGCAACTGCGAGAGAGACAGACACTCCTGCTGTGGGGCAGACCTCAAGACAAAAGAGTAAACAAATGCAGCCACATTTGCTCACCTTCCCTAGGGATGGGCATCAGGGACTGATATTCTAAGTATGTGTCAATCACCTTGAAGGAGCCAATAAGCAGCACTCAGGAGGCGGAGGCAGGAGGATTGTTGTGAGTTCGAGATCAGCCTGAGCTACAAAGTGAGCTTAAGGCCAGCCTGAACTGCATAGTGAGACCCTGTCTCAAAAAGACAAAAAAAAAAGAGTCACTAATCCAACCTCCAAAAGGAAGAGCCCTTGTTCCATATTCATGCAAATGCAGGCTTGCTACCTTACTGGCTTCCCCATTTCATCCCAATCTAATCTATTTTACCTGAGCAATTATGCTTGTAGTCTTGTGAGGTCCAAGCCAAACAGACTCCATCTTAAAAGGTCAACAAAATGCTTTTAAAATTACTGCATCTGCAGATGGAAGAAAGCAGGCGGTCAGGGCTTATCTTTAGGACATCTGCAGTCCCTGCTTGCCTCCCAGCTGCGGATGTCCTGGGGATGAGTCCCTACATGTCTCCCAGCAGCAGATGTCCTAGGTAGCTCAGCTAAAACAGCCAGTTTCCAGAACGCCAGGACCCTTCCGAGAATTACCCTCCCCGATCCCTGCACCATCCAATTATTGTAAAGGACAATATAAACTGTCCTATCCTTTCAAATGTCAGCCCACACGCGATTGGCTTCTGTATACCCCACTTGCTACTTTCCCGCCCAAAAGTGCTATATAATCCTGAGTGATCGAAGGCTCGGGGTCGCCACGGCCCAGTTGCCTGGTGACCCTGTGCCAGCTTCCAAAATAAAATCCCCTTGCTTTTGCTTGAGAGGATGTCTCTTGGAGTCTTCACACGGTGGGCTTCTCAGACCTAACAGTTTTGGCAGAACCAAGAATTGAACTCAGGCCCTTGGGCTTGCCAGGAAGGTGCTTATTCCACTAAGCCATCTTCCCGTACCCTGTGCTTGTAGTCTTATTGGCTGACCATAGCTTTGTCCCACCTCAAGTGCAAGTTCCTGTGTTTTCTACTACTGCCTCACCTCATGGTTTTGCTCTATAAAACACCTAGTAAAAGCCACATAGATCCCTGAGCAACCCACTTGGGTTTCCCTTCTGTCTCCCTCTTGGACAGAAGCTTTCTTTCATCCAGTAAATATTCTGCTCTTAATCTCTGTTGTTCTTAAAGTTCATTCTTAGGTTTTAGGGAACATGAACGCATCCCAGGCATCTTCTGGGTTCAGAGTTTCCTTCCCCTGTATCAGTGTCTGGGTTGCCCTGCTTGGATATAACAGGACATGAGGGGAACAGAGGCTGTAAAGTTTCACTCACAAGTACAAAGGTTACTGCTTCATTCCCCCACCCCCATGCTTTCCATATGTAAATTTTAGTACGCAGAATCATTAGGATTATCATGATTGAATACAGACATCCTCCAGACTTTTTGTGGTTGTTGTTGTTTTGTATTTTAGGGAAGAGTCTACAGCATGTACAGGGTCTCAGTGCCAGATTGGACTCATAGAGGTCCGTCTGTTCACAGCCTCCCAAGAGCTGGGACTACAGGCGCGAGCCACCTTGCCCGTCTCAATCGATGTCTCAGCATGCCCTGGGGGCGGGGCCAGCATGGCAGGCCTGGGGATCGAACCCCAGGCCTCTGCACCTGCTTGCAGGCACTTTGATCCATTGAGCTATTTGGCCAGCCCTCTCCAATATTTCTCTTAACAAACTTCTCTCCGCAGCGTTGAAGTGGGAATTTCTGTTGGAGCTTTTGTCTATGTCCCTTCCTGCAGTGGAAGTCACACAGTGATCCTTCTTTCCTCTTGCTGACACCAAGTATAGAAAGAAGAGAAAATCCAAAGTGCCACATGCATTGTGGGTAGGTATTCAAGCCTGTGGGCCTTCCCTATTTACTCTTCTGAACTTGTCAGAGTCCTCTCACTTCTGTGAGATGTACTGAAACTCCACATATATTTCTTTTTTCTGAGAGTGCTTTGTTTCTCATAATATCTGGATTTGAATCCATTAAATCAAAATTCGAGGGTAATTTTTTTCATTATTGTTATATTTTGACCTATTGAGACAGCTGCTTACTATGGAGCTCAGGCTGGCCTTGTATTCACTACAGAGCTCAGGCTGGACCTAAGTTCTCGGCAGTCCTCCTGCCTCAGCCTCCTAAGCGCTGGGACTGCTGGCATCTGCCACCATATCTGGCAAGTCAAACTTCTGTGCATCCCACATTCCAGGGCAGTTTGTCTTCCAGAATAAGTAAACTTATTCTCCATTTCCATTTGCTTACATAGCCCTCTCTGAGTTTTATTTTTTATTTTTTGTCAGAACCAGGGATTGAACTCATGCCCTTGAGACGTAGCCCTCTCTAAAGAGTAAGTCATAAGCTCTACCTTCACTGTGATTGTGTATATTGTCTACAACATATTTCTATACTTTTAAAAATTATATGAGTTATCAACATGCACTAAACTAAAATCAAAGTGGATCAAAACTCTAATTATAAATCATATATATACATATATATACATATATACATATATATATATATTACACAAAACAAAATCCTTTGAAACAGTTATGCACAAGACATATTGGATTTTAAGAACAATCAGAGTTTTTGCCTGTGTTAATGTCTTTAAGAGTTCCACTTCTTCTGTGTTCTAAGTGTTTCTAGTTTGCTTTTTGTGGGTTTTTTTTTTTTTTTTTTTCAGAACCAGGGATTGAACTCAGGCCCTTGAGCTTGCCAGGGAAGCACTTATTCCACTGAGCTATCTCCCTGGCTCCTAGTTGTTATTGTTGTTGTTTTTCTTTTTTCTGAGACAGGGTTTTGCTATGCAGTTCCGGTTGGCCTTGAACTTGCAAGATCCTCATGCCTCAGCTTCCTGAATGCTAGGGTTCCAAGTGTATGCATTGTCCTACAATGCGAAAAGGAAAACTACCCGTGAACAGTGTAACTGCCACACCAACTATAATAAACTATTAACAGTGGCTACTGTATTTAAAAAAAAAAAAGATTCACACAGCCAAAGAAGCTATTAAAAGAGTGAAGAGACAACAGAGTGGAAAAAATGCTTGCCAGCTGTTTCTCAGACAAAGGACTAATATCTAGAACATATAAACAACTAAAAAAAAAAAACCAAGGCCAACCAGATAGCTCTGCAGACTAAAGCACCCGCTTAGGCAGAGTGCAGAGACCAAGTATGATCCCTAGTATGCTATACCAGCCCTGCCCCCAGGATGTGCTGAGCGGGAAGGTGGGGGTCTGGGGGACTGAGGCTGGACATGGTGGCACATGCCTATAATCCCAGCCCTGGAGGCTGAGAACAGGAGGATCAGTATGACTCTTGTGTAGTGAGACCCTGTACTAAATATATACATGAACAAAAAGGGCCTTCCGAGTTTAAGAATCAGTCAAAAAATAAGCACCTGAAATGAATAGACCATCTCAGATGAAGAAGTAGAAATGGTAAATAAGGGGCGGGGAGATAGCTCAGTAGAATAAGTGTTTCCCTGGCAAGCGCAAGGATTGAACACTGAGTTCAATCCCCTGTTCCACCAAAATAAAGAAAAAGAAATGGTAAATAAATACATGAAAAATTGTTCACCATCACTGGTCATAAGAGATGCAAGTTAAAAATAATGCTGAGATTCTATCTCATTCCAGAATGGCTATCATCAAGAAATTAAACTCTTAAAAAGAATCACAAGTCCTCTTTGACCCAGCTGTTCCCCTTCTTGATATCTTTCCTCCTAAATTTCAGCGCCATCCTTCAGTGATCCATGCACACTTGTTTACAGAGGCACACTTTACAACAGCTGAATTTGGAAAAGGCCCAAGTGCCCATCAACCGATGCATGGGTAAAAGTGATGCAGCATTTTTACCCAACAGAGTACTGCTCTATCATAAAGAAACATGCTTGAGACATTTCTAGCCAAATGAGGCAGTCCAGCTCACGATACTATGGTTCAACCCCAGATCCTCATGCCCTTAAGGCATTCTGAGCCAGCTCCCCCCCACCCCCCCACCCCCACCTCACCCCACCCCACCCCCGCCTAAAAAAAAGTCCTTCTGAATTTTAGGGGCCTGCCCATTAGCTCAGTTGTTTAAGTGCCTGCTTAAGTAACAGCAGTCAGGCTCACTATACTATGGTTCAATCCCCAGATCCTCATGCCTTTCTAGACCTGCCCTTAAGGTATCCTGAGCCATCCAAAAAAAAAAAAAAAAAAGCTCCTTCTAGCCAAATGGACACACCTTGAGACCATCTCCTAAGTGAATCCCATCAGGGACAGACTCGGATGTTCGGTTCCACCTTTGTAGCAGGCACCGCTAACCTCTTCTAGCTCTTCCTCTTCCTGCAGCCAGCTCTCTCCCAGCTCATGGCCCCACTGCCCTGCCTGGTTGGGCCAGGTTCCACCTCTCAGTTCCCAGCTGGCCAAGGCATCAAGGACTCCATCTGGGGCATCTGTAGCATCTCAAAGCTAGGTGCTCGAGTACAGCAAAGAGAGAGGGGCAGTGTGGAAGATGAGTGTGTTGGGCCGGCAAAATAGCTCAGCAGTCTAAGCACCTGCTTTGGAAAGTACAGGGACCAGGCTCAATCCCTGGACCTGCATGGTGTGCCTGCTCCGCCCCCAGGGTGCACTGCGCTGGCAAGGGAGTCCTGGATTGGTGGCAAACACATGTGATCCCAGTGCCGGGGAGGCTGAAACAGAAGATCACTATGAGTCCAAGCTGTGAAGTGAGACCCTGTGCCAAATACACAAAAATGAATAAATAAACAAATACATGCATAAAAGAGTAGCAGTGTCCTGTCTCAAAGGAGAACCCAGAGAGAGGATAGAGCAGGATATGGAGAATTGTGCATGGTTAGGAGAATTTTCCAGTGCTGTGCTTGGAAAGGGGGAGTATTCTGGGTCAGCCTCTTGTCTTACCAAGTATCCCTGTATTTCAGCCAGTAGCAGCTGAAATGCCCTACATGGAAGTCCTTAGATTCAGCAGGAATGCTTCCTCACATCAATTTTCAGTACACTTTGGGTTCTCTCCCTTTGTGCTTAGCAAAGTTGTAAATGTCATTTGGTTTCAAGATACAGCTCAGCTGGCACTGGAGGGAACAGGAAGAAAGTCTCAGCCATTCCCTAGTGTCACCAAAGTAATTGCTGACTGGCCCTTCCACCTTTCGCTTCTGGCTCTTTTCCTCTCCAGCGGATGCTGTGAGTCTTCCCCACCCGTCCTGTTGGACGGCTGGTGGGCCTGCTGCACGAGCTCCTTCTCTCTTCACTGTACTGCTTCTAATGCCGTTGGTTCAGTAAAGGATTGAAATGCATCAGCGATGGTCAGTCATAGAGAGGCTTTCTACTCTGGTCTGCCTGAGACTTCCCTCACAGCAGTGCAGTCCTACATTACCAGTGACTGCCTCTTCTATCTCCTCTTTCCTCTGTGTGTCATCAGCACCAATGAAGCAACGACCCCAGAAAAGCATGCGTGACTTTTCTTGTTACCCCTCTTCACTGTGATGGGTTTCTTAAACAGCAGAGTCTTCCCTAAGGCAGTCTATTATAGGCTGTGCTGAGCAGCGCCACCTCTGCAGGGAAGTTCTCGCAGCACCCCTCTGCTACCAAACTGAAGGCTGCTGCAGGCCCAAGAGTCGCCTGCCATCTAGAGGGGATGGCTGGGATCAGAGGTGGTGGTGGCAGTTTTTTTTCTGTTCTTCCCTGGCCAGGGAAAACAGGACCTACTCTGCCAGGTGTCCTATGAATATTCAGAATTTTTGTCTCTGACACCAGTGTATGGGTTTTTAGCAACATCACGCATTGACAAGCAGGAACACAGAAATGACACAGCAGATATAGAGACAGATTTTTTTTGTTTGTTTGTTTGTCTTTGAGACAGGGTCTCACTATGCAGTTCAGGCTGACCTTAAGCTCACTTTGCAGCTCAGGCTGGTCTCAAACTCACAACAATTCTCCTGCCTCAGCCTCCCGAGTGCTGGGATTACAGGCCTGCGCCACCACACCCAGCTGAGACAGATTTGTTTTATGTTGATGGGCACTGATGCTCATCGGGCTTTGATCATTGGTAATTTGGGCTTTTTGGGGATAAGCAAGCAGGAAGTACAGAAGCAGTGTATTTGGTGATTACTGATTGGTTCTTGCAATACTCATCACAGGAACAGCTGTGCAGCCCAGTGACCACCTGTGCATCCCAGTGACTAGCTGTGCATCACAGGGACCAGCTGCACAGCCCAGTAACCAGCTATTTCTAGGAGACAAAAGTAGCAGAAATGTGTAACAAAAACTTCTACCTGGGCAATTAACAGATGGAAGAGGGTGTTTTCTGCTACCTCGTGAGTCTGCATGGCCCACAGGGCTTTCTGTAGCTGTTTCCTAGCACTCGCCAGCCCCTGTGTCTACTCTGATCTGGGTACTTCATTGTGTTCCTTGTGCCCTTTACCCCATCCTACCTGTCCTATCTGCCTTCCAGCACCTTCAGATGAATGCGTTTTGCAATTCCAGCTGCTGTATTTGGTGGATTTGTTCTTTTTGCCTTCTGTGAAGCACATGCATCAGATGTGGGAGGTAAGGAGTACAGTGTCTCAGTCCTGCCTGGTCACTCCCTTTACAGCCATCACTGTGTTGTCTTTTGTAACTTGGGCCAGGTTTTAGTCTCTCTTGCTCCACTACAAAAAAGAAAGAGTTTGAAGAGATAAAACAGAAGAAAAGACCTCACAGCCAGATGAGCCAGGCTTTGAGGAATAATTTTCTTTCTTCCCCTTGAAGGGTAAAAAGCTTTTCTTTCGCTGGTGCACTTAGAGCTGGAGGAGGTACCACTTCTGGACAAGTGCCACCAATACATAGAAAGCTCAGAGAACCTGCACTTTTCAGCTCGGAAAGGTGGAGATTTACTGTTGGCCACTGCCTGTCTCATTGGTGTTGGGTGCTGCAAATAGGAACTAAAGGGGAGTACTTACTAAATCCAGTAAACCTGTGAATGGTGACATTTTCTATCATTTTCAGAGTGTATGGGAGGGAGGACAGATGTCAAAAATGTGTACAATTTTAAAATGTTGTAATTAAATATAAGCTATTTCCCTCTAAAATTACATGTTCATTCAGTTATTTCATTATATGACTTTTTTTTTGGCAGAACCGGGGATTGAACTCAGACCCTTGCATTTGTCAGGGTTCATTATATGATTTTTATGGGCTGGGTATGTCTGTACACACTCATATCTAACCCCTACTGTAGGTTGCTGAAGACTTCCACCAGTGGGTGGGCCAGGCAACCTGAATATAATCCATTTTCAAGAAAAAAATTAATGCCTTGATTGGAATAGTTGTAGAAGGAAGGGGGTGTGGGGCACAACCCTGGAAGCCCATGTCCCAGGAAAGCTGACACCAGAGGACTGCAGGCACGAGGGCAGCTGAGGCAAAGAATGGGATCCATCAAAAGAGGAAAGGGTGGAAAGGAGTGGATTTTGTGTACCACGGAAGGACATTTTTGCATCTGCTGGAGGACTAGGGTCGTTTTCATTATGAGGAAAAAAGGAAGGAAACAAGGAAGGGAGAAAGGGCCTGGGAGAAAGATCAGTAGAATAAGCATTTGCCTGGCAAGCACAGGATCCTGGGTTCAATCCTGGGTACCCAAAATATATAAACACTTCCCTGGCAAGCACAAGGGCCTGAGTTCAATTCCCAGTTCTGCCAAAAAAAAGTAGGAAAGCAGAGAGGAAGGAAGGAAGGAAAAGAGAGAGAGAATGAGAGAGAGAGAGAGAGAGAGGTAGAATGGTGAAAGAAGAAAAAGAAAGACTGAAAGAAGGAAAGGAAGGAAGGAAGGAAGGAAGGAAGGAAGAAAGAAAGAAAGAAAGAAAGAAAGAAAGAAAGAAAGAAAGAAAGAAAGAAAGAAAGAAAGAAAGAAAAGAAAAGAAAAGAAACAACTTGAGTTGAGGATGAAGGATGCAAAAGCAAAATAAAAAAAAAAAGAGGATGAAGGATGATTAGTGTGAGGATCTTTAATGGAAAACATGTTAGCATGAAATGACTGAACAATACCATTGAGTCTAGAATGGCCAGACAAGAAAGTAGAACAAAATGTGGGCACACATTTAGGCAGGGACCAGATTATGCATGAAAGTGGATACCACACACACCGTCTTCCTGTGGAGTTCACCTGCTTTTTTTCAGAATCTACACAAGAGCTGGAGATTTATCCCAGGATTCCCTGCAGGCTAGCAAGTGCCCTACCACTGGTATACATCCAGCACCATTTTACTTTTTTTTTTTTTTTTTTTTTTTTTTTGGCAGAACCAGGGATTGAACTCAGGCCCTTGCGCTTCCTAGGGAAACGCTTACTCCACTGATTCATCTCCCCAGCCCCTTACTTTGTTATTAAAAAAAGAAAAAGCTTTCTCCAACCCCTGAAATTATACAGTTGCACATGGTAGCACCAGTCTGTAATCACAGGTACTGTGGAGTTTGAGGTAGTAGGGTTAAAATGTTATTAGATTGGGTGACACAGTGAAACCCTGTCCAAAATACAAGAACAATAAAAATTCTGGGTATGCAGTAAGTGGCAGAGAACTGCCCTAGCAGAGATTAGATCCCCAGCTGGGTGTGGTGGCGCAGGCCTGTAATCCCAGCACTAGGGAGGCTGAGGCAGGAGGATTGTTGTGAGTTTAAGACCAGCTTGAGCTACAAAGTGAGCTTAAGGCCAGCCTGAACTGCATAGTGAGACCCTGTCTCAAAAAGACAGAAAAAAAAGAGATTAGATCCCCAGGGTCCTCCATCTTTGGTGGGCCGAGGGGTCCTGCCTGCCAGCCACTGTGCTACAGCTATGGTTCTGAGGCTCCACAGGGCTGAGGAGCAGAGCCACTCCTGCCTGTGGGAACTCCGGGCCAGCTGCTCTTCCCTATGGGGGCTCAAGGTACAGGCCCAAACCGCAACTCCAGGTGTCCTGGGTGAAGGCATGAACAGGAGTGAGAATAAACTGCTACAGCACATTGTTGCCCAATTTCCACTATTGCCATCCACCTCCCCAAATTTCCTTTTCTTTTCTTTTCTTTTCTTTCTTTCTTTCTTTTTTTTTTTTTTTTTTTGGCAGAACTGGGGATTGAACTCCAGCCCCTTGTGTTTGCCAGGCAAGCGCTTATTCCACTGAGCCATCTCCCTGGCCTACTATTTCTTTTGAGACAGGGTCGCTAAGCATTGCAGCCTTAGTTCTAATTGCTGTCTTTCTGCTTCAGCCTCCCCAAGTTCTGGGATTGCAGACATGGGCCACCATGGATGGCTAGACTAAATATCACTGGACACAAATATATAGGATTTCTTGAAATCACGCTTCATGGTTAATTTATATATTTACACAGTCCATTTTGGCTTTGAACTTATGGCTAACCTCCTGCCTCAGCCTCCTGAATTCCAACATGTACCAGGCTTCATATTACTTTTTGAAATGTTTCCCCCTTCCATTTAGAAATTTTACTTCCAAGTAAGCTTCTCACTTGTACTTATCTAAATATTTTCAATAGAGGCCAGGCGTGGTGGTGCATGCCTGTAATAACAGCACTCGGAAGGCTGAGGCAGGAGAATTGTTGTGAGTTTGTAAAGGTAAAAAAAAAAGTCCCAAGACAACACCCAGCCCCACACTAGACTAGCTCCATCTTAGCCCTTTGTTTCACCTATTGCTAAGTGTTCTGGGAAAGTTATAATTGATTACAAAGTTCCCAAGCAACTGTAGCTGTATACACAACGTCCTCAAACTCTGTTCCCGCAGATGGCCCTCAACCAATCCTGGTAAAGGTCACCTATAGAATAATGGTTGCTATTGGCATCTGTAACCTGCTTGCTCAACTTTCCCTCTTACCCCCTAACAACCACAAGATGTCCCCCCCAAGATTACCCAAACATGTCATTCCACCCGAAAAACTCCTTCGCACCGAGCCAAGCGTTACAGAAATATGTTATTCTGTCAGAAAAATCCCCCCCGCGCCGAGCCAATCAATGTAAAGGTCAACCCCTATTAACCAGTGCAATTAGCTTCTGTAGTTCGCTTGCCTCCCCCTAGTTTTGTGGTTTTTGCCTTTATAAACCTACCTGTAACGACAGCTCGGCACTCCGCAACCGCTTTAGGTGCGGGGTCCCACGTGTGGTTCAATAAACTTGAGCTCTCACCCTTGTCTCTCAGTGCCTCCCTGCCCGCGGAGATCTGGGTCAGCGCGGACCCAACAAGTTCAAGATCAGCCTGAGCTACAAAATGAGCTTAATTTAAGGCCAGCCTGAACTGCATAGTGAGACCCTGTCTCAAAAAAATAAAATAAAATAAAAAATAAATATTTTCAATAACATATTATTGGGAAAGTCGATTTTTTGAAATGCTTCAATGGACTATTATGAATTGACAATTTTTAATCATACATATGCATGTTGCCTAAAATGTGTACAGAATATATTTACAGGACACACTGCCTTTGAATTATTCTTGATAGCATTTAGCTATTTTTTCAAAAATATAATACTCCTTTACATTTTATGATCATTTCACCTTGAGAAGAAATGCTTCTACAAGAGGCAAATTATAAAGAATACAGTGCAGTATGAGTATCAGTCACATGAATCACATAGATACATGTTATAAACACTTGTATATGCTATTTAATACCCGTCAAAAATAAATACCCTTGGGGCTGGGGAGATGGCTCAGTGGAATAAGTGCTTCCCTGGCGAGCACAAGGGCCTGAGTTTAATCCCTGGTTCTGCCAAAAATAAATAAATAAAGCACAGGTAAAGCTTGTTAAAATGTTTGGCATAGGTGCTGTTATGGTTTGTGTTTATTTGTGCCCCCAAAGCCTCATGCAGTTACTGAGGCATAGTTCTACACTTCATAATTAATTCATGATCCGAGGCCAGGATTATGGGTCTGAGTACTGCTGGGATTATGCATGTGAGTGCTACACCCAGCCTGGGGCAGACAGCCTGAATGTAACAGAAGTGAGACAGAGAGAAAGACTTGCACTCTGCAGCTACCGTTGCCTTACTCCTCCCTTTGCTCTCTTGCTCTTTGCCATGTGCTGCTCTGCTTGGAGCCAGCTGAGTATGGACTGCAGCCTCCAGCAACACCTGCCTGGCCAACTCAAGGTCCTGAGTTTGATCCCTAGTACAAAAAAAAAAAAAAAAAAAAAAAAAAAAAAAAAAAAAAAAAAAAAAAAAAAAAAAAAAAAAAAAAAAAAAAAAAAAAAAAGAAAAGAAAAGAAAAGAAAAAAAAAACCACTAAAATTTATTTTCAAAGAATTCAAGTTCTTAACAGAAAAATTTGAACACATATGCTTTAGATAATTCAAATATATAAACTTGTTTATCATCTTTTTTTCAGTGTAGAAATTTGAACCCAGGTCTTTGGGCATGGTAGACCATTACCGTACCAGTGAATTATATACCTGCTCTTTTTGTTGTTGTTGTTTTGAGACAGGGTCTCACTAAATTGCCCAATCTGGCTTCAGACTTGTGATCCTCCTGCCCCAGCCGCCTGAGTAGCTGAGATTATAGGATTGCAGACATACACTACCCTGCCCTTTGACAAAGGTTTAAATCTGTTACAGCTGGCAAAAGTGAGGTTTCATGCTGTGTTATCAATTGTAATGTTCAAGATAAAAGGAAGAACAAAATTTAAAAATACCTTCAGTGCTACAGACATTTAAAATGTCAGCCAAATAGCTCCCTGGATTAAAGCACAGGAGTGGGGAGGTGGTACTGTGCTGGCCCGCTCCCGCTGAGAGATAGGGTGTAGTGGCTCAGCTCAGGCCTGTAATCCCAGCTCTTGGGAGGCTGTAAATAGGCAGATCACTACTAGTCCGATCTAATAGTGAGACCCTGAACACCCTATAGACTCTATCCTAAAATACAATCAATCAATCAATCAATACTACAATAATAAAAACATTAAATAAGCAGGCTTGAGAATAGACACTCTAAGAGGCACATTCCGTACTTTGAAAACAAGGCCCATTTCAAATAACTTGAAGCATGGCTCACAGCTTCCCTACCGTCTCTTCAGATGTTCTTTCGCAACACTGTTTTGCTTTGAACTCCGGTCTCTCAGTAACAGCTCTTTTCGCTTGTCATTCGACTTCTGCACGTGTTTTGGACGTTGTTCCGGGGGAGCCCGCCAGAGAGCGCTCTCCGTGCCGCACCGACGCCGCGCACCTCCTGCCCCGCTCCGGGCGTCCAGATCGTGGGTTCCTGAGCGGTGCAGTGGCAACCGCGACCCGCTGCTCCTGCGCACCCCCTCCTGGGAGACTAGGGTGTCAAAGCTGTCCGGGGAAGCTCCGCCACCACGGCTGCCCTGGCCGCCCTGCGCTCTGCATCCGTTCCGAAGTCCCTGGGGACCTACTGTTGGCGCCCCGCCCGGCGATGTTCTCAGCGGTGGAGAACAGGGGCTCCTGGCAGGAGCAGGAGAAGGGAACTTAAGCGTCTGCCAGAGTCGCCTGACCAACCGGATGGACCCCGACGGGAGGGGAAGGTTGCAGCCCTGGAGTCCGGGCTCCCCTGCGCGAGCCCCGCAGGCCAGTCGCACTGGCCTGGACTCGGAGAGAAAGATCTGCAGAGGCCGCTGCTCCAGGAGTCTGAGTACTTTTATCAGCTCCACGGAGGAAGAACTCGACCCTCAGGGTGAGGGGTGAAGCTTCCCCAATCCCGTCCCCTGCCCTGCGGGGAGAGCAAGGCCAGCTCCGGGAGGCCCGGCCCCCGGGAAGCAAGGCTTCCTCCGGACTGCAGCGCGACTGCTCTGCCTGTCCTCTGCCCCCTCCGTGTGGCCCGCACACACGGAGGTCTGCGAGGCTTTTCCTAGCTTTCCTGTTATGGGCCCCAAATTACCGCGAGGACGCACACTACAGACCCCATTCTCTGGGCAATTATTTACTTATTTAGATCTCAGGAATCGAACTCAGGACCTTGCTTGCCAGGCAGGTGCTGTGCCACCCGGCTACAGCTGGAGCTGTCGGCACCAGCCCACGCCCCGAGGCCAGCGCTACAGGTCCCAGGCCATCTGGAGGCTTTGGGTCCCTGGAGGCTGACGACAAGTGGGGAGAAGTCCTCAGACTGCTGGCTGGCTCTGCCCCCAACACAGGAGGAGATGCACACCAACAGCGTGCAGCAGCATCCAGTAGTGGCTGTGCTGTTCCCCATCGCCTGCCATGAAGGTGTCCTGCCCGCATCCCCACCTCCCCTCAGGGATGCACCTGGCCAGACCTGGTCCCAGAGCAGTGATCGCTCTGCCTGCCCCAGGGGACAGCACCAGACCAGCCTCCTCTTCTTCATTGTCAACAATAAAGGAAACATTTGAATTTGGTTTTTTTTTTTTTTGTCTTTTTGAAACAGGGTCTCACTATGCAGTTCAGGCTGGCCTTAGGCTCACTTTGTAGCTCAAGCTGGTCTCGAACTCGCAACAATCCTCCTGCCTCAGCCTCCAGAGTGCTGGGATTACAGGCGTGTGAACTCGCAACAATCCTCCTGCCTCAGCCTCCAGAGTGCTGGGATTACAGGCGTGTGCCACCACACCCGGCTTGAATTTGTTTTTATTTTCTTGTTTTTTGTCGGAACCGGGGCTTGAACTCAGGCCTTTGCATTTGCCAGGGAAGCACTTATTCCAATGAGTCATCTCCCTGGCCCAATCATTTGAGTATTAATTAATCCTATTTCATTTCATCATAGGGTATCCTATGTTGAATATATATATCACACTGCCTTGCCACTAATTGGAAGATTTCAAGATGAGAGCATTCCTGACCCAAGGTGGCCTTTGCCTCATTGACTGACGTCTGTCAGGAGGAAATAAACGTGGCAGATTGGAGAGGCGTGCACACAGGGAACAGAACCTGGTCGGAGTACTGGGGACTCAGCGTCAGCTAAGGGGTGGGGGCACACAAAAGAGCGCGAGCCTCAGCAGCAAAATGTGAAGCGGCAAGACTGAGACTTCTGACTTTAAAATTAGTTAGAAATTAGGAACTGGATTTCAGAAATTGCATCATTATGTGTGCACTCCAGTCTAGGAGAGTAGAAAACGTAAAATTATGAATAAATACACCTAGCCCAAATGCACCTAAGATTTTGCCTCTAGTACAAGAACCTGTATGCTATTCCTTGAGAAAATAACAGACAACATGGCCACAAAAATGGCTGTTTCCTCTTTCCTGCCACTTCAGGGAACTCATCACTTGAGAAACTCACCACAAATTTGATGATTATGGGATGCTATTAGTGTACGTATTTGTTCCCTGTGATTTTATTGAGATTCTGTGAGAAAATACCCTAGCCTACGATTTTCAGCAATACATAATAACATGATTGGGTTCAAATCTATGTTTCCATAAACTCCCCCATAATTTTAATTATGTCTTTTAGAAACAGGACACAGATGAGTTCAATTCCCAGTTCTGCAAAAGAAAAAAAAAAAAAAAGGACACAGAAATCCCATTTGATCATAGCATTTTGCCTCTGTTGCGGGGAACAATGATATGATTCAAAGGCAGGCCAGTCAGCCTCCTTGCATGCTCCTTCACCTCAATTGTGGATCAGGCTTGAAGGTCAGGGACAAGACAGTGCAGGTCTCTCCCCTCATTAAGCCCAGCTGCTATTTCACCCTGGCTGTTGGCATTGCCTAGTGCTACAGTTACCTAAGGCCTCAGGCAGAGGAAGTGAAGAGGGTAGAGGAGAAGAAGAGGCAGGAAGAGCTGAAATGGATTGAGAGGGAACTGGCTGAAGCCTGGGATGACATCACACTGAAGTGAGGTTCCAGCAGTTTGTGTTGCTCCAGCTCCAGCAGATGAATAAAGCTTTTGATTTATTAAAAAAAAAAAAAAAAAAGGTCCGTCACTCTGTGGCGTTTCTGAGGAAGACAGGAGGGTGACATTTGGTGATGACCATCAGGGGGAGCCTGCAGAGCCCCAGACAATGGACACTTTTGCTCCCTGGGGCACTGAAGCCTTTGCATTGGCCGGCGTTACTAGGAGGGGGACGTGGCCCTGCCTCACTGGCTTCTGGGTGTCTGTAAAAATTCCAGGACAGGTCTTACAGACAAATGTTATACTTAACATTGATTTCAGCAAAGGCTTTCTCTTATTTTCATTAAAGAAGAACGGTCAATAAAGACCTTCCATGAACTCCAGTTTGAAGCTCATTGTGTTCAAAGGCCTATGGGTCACCCAGAGGTATTTCTGGACCATGACTATGGAACTGTGTGAGCTTCTGTGATATTTAAAATTGTCACATTTACTCTTCTCTCATTGCTGGGGCAAATACCCCACACATAAAGTGAAGGAAGGAAAGTTTTATTTAGCTTACAGTTTATGGAGGTTTCAGCCCTTACTCTGCTGGCTCCAAGGCAGAGTGGCACATGGCAAAGAGCAGCAGTTCATGGTGGCGGAAGGCAGCAAAAAGCAAAGGGAGGAGCAGCAGCTGCAGAGCTAGCAAGCCTCGATTCCTTATAGTGTATTCAGGCTTTCTGCCCCAGGGTAGGTGTAGCACTCATACCCCCAATCCTAGAATTGGATTGTGCATTAATCACAAACTCCTGAAACCCACCGTGACTGCATGAAGCTTTGGAGGGACATTTAGACACACTATGACAGGAATGCTTCCCTCATATACATTTTCCTTTTTGTTTTCTTCTCTTCCCTCTGAGAGCTTTTCTTCACTTTAGTTGTTCCTCACATGTCACATTTCAGGAATCTTCAATGGTGAATGCCCAAGTCTGAGGAAACTGTGTTCCAGCCACCTTCTCTGTAAGGACTCTGACATCTGTGGGCACCCTGGAGCAGAAGGAAGCATCCCTGTGGGGCTGTGAAATGCGACATGTATGCATTTGTTTATTTTCACTTTAATAAGTGCTATGTAAACATTATATCTCTGTGATTTTAAGACATTCCCAGCACCTTTCGTGTGGAGACCACCTGGGTAACTCTCCTTAAAAGAGCAGCTGTCTCCATTTTGGCTGTGACTGACCTTATTTCCATGTATTGATAGGTAAAGAGCTGGCTAGGAATTTTCCTTATCCCTTCAACTGGGTTTAAGCAAGGCATATTGTTCTAGCTGAGGTGCTGGGGGTAGTCTTTGAAGGCAGCAGACTGGAATGTTTCCCTGATAATACATACGTACTGTTCTTTAACATGAGCCAGGTTGAGACAGGATGAAGAGCCAGCACTGCATGCTGTCGGCTGGGATCAAGCCTTGAGACAGAGGTTATGACTTCCTGGGGCTTGAAGATTACACATCAGAGCTGAAGCACAGGACCCCAAAACATAGATACTATCTCAATAGTATGATGCAAATTACTTCCTCTGCATATTGCAGAGGTAAACACAGGCTGCCTACCTAGCCCAGCTCACAGTACTCACCTACTTCCTGCTCCCTCTTTTTTGAGACAGGATCTCACTAAGCAGTTCAGGCTGGTCTTAAGCTCACTTTGTAGCTCATGCTGGTCTCCAACTCCCAGTGACCCTGCTGCCTCTGCTTCCCAAGTGCTGGGATTACAGGTGTGTACCACCATACCCAGCAACCTTTTCTTAACATTTTCTCTCTTGCTTTTTTTTTTTTTCCGCAGAACCGAGGATTGAACTCAGGCCCTTGCACTTGTCAGGGAAGTGCTTATCCTACTGAGCCATCTCCCTGGTCCTTTTCTCCTGCTTATTTTGACAGCCATTTATCTGTTGATTTGGTCAAGAATATTTCTTCTTGGGGCCAGCAAGATAGCTCAGTGGTCTAAAGCATCTGCTTAGGCAAGCTTAAGCAAGGGCTCAGGGACCACAGTTTGACTCCCAGCACCACAGGCCATGCCAGCCCCACCCCAGGGTGGACTGAGCCAGCCACAAAAAAATTTTTTTTTTTTTTTTTTTGAGACAGGGTCTTCCTATGCGTTCAGGCTGGCCTTGAGCTCACTTTGTAGCTCAGGCTGGTCTCGAACTCACAACAATCCTCCTGCCTCAGCCTCCCAAGTGCTGGGATTACAGGCATGCGCCACCACACCCGGCCCTTTTTTTTTTTTTTTTTTTTTTTTTTAATTTTTTTTTAAATATTTCAGGCCAGGGAGATGGCTCAGTGGAATAAGCGCTTCCCTGGCAAGTGCAAACAAACAAACAAACAAAAAACAAAGATAAAGATCTGCAGTTCCTGTACCTCTGTAATGACCATTGCTCTCAGTGGAACAATGGCCAAGAGTCTGAGTGCCCAGGCTTTCATTGGTACCCATGTCCAGTCTTGAGTGCCATCTCAGCATACCCTGGGCGTGGGGCTGACATGGCATGAAGCAAGTTTCCCAGTAAAGGTACAACAATCTAATCATCCTTCACCTTAAATTCAGATCCTTTCATTTTTTGCTCTTTATTTTCCTCCTACTTTCTTTCCACTCTTCCCTTTCTCCTTGTTTCATTCTCTTCCTTTCTTGCCTTTCCCCTTCATTCTTTCTTTACCAATCTCTCTCTCATTTCTTCCCTCTTTACCTCCCTTCTTCACTCCTACCACCTCCGACCCTTCCTCCCACCACCCAACCCTTCCTCCCTCTGTCTTTCTTTTTCTACCCTTCCTTTTTCTCTTCCCCTCTTTATTTTTTGTATTATTATTATTATTATTATTATTATTATTATTATTATTATTATTTTGGTGGAACTGGGGATTAAACTCAGGCCATTGTGCTTGCCAGGCGGGTGTGATTGTCACTACTGCTGGGTCTAAAGGTGCAGCCTGTTCAAAAGCAGGGGGCAGATGTGTTGTGTGCTGGAAGGGCTCAGCTACCTCCCTGCTGTACCGGGGTACTCCTGGTACTCTCAGTTCCTGGGAGGACACAGCTCGCTCCCCTGCTGCACCTGTGGTGCTCTTCACTTGCTCTCCACCAGGCCAGGGGCAAGGCTCCTGTCCTCTGTCCCTCTGCCACTCTTAAGAACCCAGGACTATGGCCTGAAATGTGAGCCAAAGTATAGCTCTGTGCATTGGATTTGTAGGTACTGGTACTTTGTCTACATAAAAATGACAGTGTCTAGAACCCCACATTGGTCATCTTGTTTGCATCTCACCCCAAATGTATTCTCCAGTGTGTCTCACAATTGCTGAATGAAGTGAAACCTGCAGTCATTTCCAATTCTGCTGAAAACTAGAGTCAATCTCCTGGCTAATCTCCAGGTAAAGTGTTGTGTCAATTTCTCAAAGTGAGAGGGGTTTGTGTCAGTTTGCATAATAGGGAGGTGCATGGGATCCTCTATTAAAAGAGTACCCGTGCTATCCTACAACACCGCTTCTCCCAGGCTGACTTGAGACAGGAAGACTTCTGTTGACCTTTATACTGAGAGACTTTCAGGGCACTCAGTTGTGAGAACACTTGTAGGAGACTCCAGTGAGGAAGCAAGGTATAAAATGGCTTTTGTAGCCAGGCAGATAGCTTGGTGGTCTAAGGATCTGCTTGGCAAGCACAAAGACCCAAGTTTGATCCCTTTTGGTACATGTTTTGTTGGCCCCAACACTGGGTGTGCTGCAGCAAGACTATAATCCTAGCCAGGGAGGCTGAGACAGGAGGATTGCTATGAGTTCTAACTGTATATGAGACCCTGTATCAAATAAACAAATGAATACAAGTCTGAAAAAAAAATAAAATGACTTTTTTTTTTTGGCTGAACTGGGGATTGAACTCAGGCCCTTGTACTTCCCAGAGAAGCACTTATTCTACTGAGCCATCTCCCCAGCCCCATAAAATGATTTTTGTGCTTATTTTCTCTTATCAAGAAGCTTTCAATTTATCTTTGAATCTACATGGTTTTTGTCTAAGCCAAAAAATATTTTTATGCTTATTGAATATACCATCAATGTTCACAATTTCTATATATAGTGAGAAATATTGTTTGGAAATATTGTTTCATGTTACACCTGAGGAATATTTATTTTTTTTCTTCCACATGCTGGAGACACAACCCAGAAGTCCTCTGCCTCTGAGCTCCATCTCCAGACTTTTTTTTTTTTTTTGTTTTTTTTTTTTTTTTTTTTTGAGACAGGGTCTCATTGTGCAGTTCAGGCTGGCCTTGAGCTCACTTTGTAGCTCAGGCTGGTCTCGAACTCACAACAATCCTCCTGCCTCAGCCTCCCGAGTGCTGGGATTACAGGCATGCGCCACCACGCCCGGCTAATCTCCAGACTCTTGTATGGCTTATGTTTGGGTGGGTTGGCACAATGTGGTGGTGCATGCCTGTCCAGCACTGGGAAGGCTGAGGCAGAAGGATCACTGTGAGTTGAAGGCCAGGCTGGACTCCAGAGTGAATTTAAGGTGAATTACATAGCAAGATCTTATCTCGAAAATCCAAAACCAAGGGGGAAAAAAGAAAGAAGGATAGAAAGAGAGAGAGGAAGGAAGGAAGGAAGGAAGGAAGGAAGGAAGGAAGGAAGAAAGAAAGAAAGAAAGAAAGAAAGAAAGAAAGAAAGAAAGAAAGAAAGAAAGAAAGAAAGAAAGAAAGAGAGAGAGAAACAAAACCCCACTTGTTAGGGTGTTGTGCAGGGTTGCTTCAATGTGGCCTGGAAATTACCAGCTTTCTACTTCAGCCTTCTCGGCAAGCTGGACACGTTGGTACTCTTCAGAAAACCTGCTGGGTAATTTACATGCTATTTCATTACATGCTGATTGAATTTGAAGACTGTGGGCACAGGGCCTCAGGTCAGGGGACCATGGCTACCCCAGGACAGCCCATCCATGTACCCTCTCGCTAAGCTTGTCAATTTGAGGCTCCCAGCAATACAGAAATGACGAGGACTCCAGTCCTGGTGGTCCTTCCCAGGCACACAAGTTTTAAATCACAATGGAAATGTCACCTATATATAATTTGCTTTGTTTGCACATGAAAAACCAGAGTGAGTTAATTTCACATCCAAGCATTCCCTGCGCCACAGGAGAGCTGAGCAAGCAGTATCAGTGTACAATCGGAGAAGCTAACAAGCCCCGTCTGTCAAAGCCACTGCTGCCCAAAGCGTAACTGCCTTTCCAGCCCATCAGCAGGCCAGAGATGAAGTCCAGCCAGGGTGCTGACTTCCATTATCTAGCACAAAAAAGAGAAATTTCTCTGCTTGATTAAAAAAAAAAATGAAAAAATTCTAAGCCAAAATGAACTAGTTCAGCACACATTTTGAGAGCTCAGAGCTCAAGCCTCCCGGGGTTCGAAGATTGCAATCTCCAGGGCAGCACTGGAGACCTCTACGTGAGCTAAAGTAATTCATCCTGAAACCAAACGTCAAGGGGTGGATCCACAGGCCCGACAGAAAACACTGATTTTCAAAGTGGCCATTGGGTGCTTGAGCCCCTGTAACAGAGAATGCCACCCCAGCCAGTATGCCTCAGCTTGTTAGTTGCCCAGGTAACAGTTC
>PVKA01024139.1:0-34642 GCA_004027165.1 Ctenomys sociabilis
CCATGTTGATTTTATCATAGTGGCTTTGTAGTATAATTTCAAATCAGGAATTGTGATGCCTCCTGCCTTGTCTTGATTGGCCAAGATTGCCTTTGCTATTCTAGGTCGTTTGTGGTTCCAAATAAATTTTAGGATTGATTTCTCTATATCTGGGAGGTATGTTGGTGGCAATTTAATAGGGATTGCATTAAATCTGTATTTTACTCTCATGGGAACAGCAAAGGGGCATGGGCCAACATCTGAATTTCAACTGTAAGTTGCGAGTTGCTATCGTGCCTTACAGTTATCTAAAGGACAAAATAAAAATAAAATGCACTTTTTATTTTCAATATTATATATCTCTAGATCCACAAGATAGTATAGCATTCAGGCTTTCTTTATTTTCATTCCCCATGCATATATTTGATGAATAGCTCTATCCATTTTGTGTTGCCATAGTAAAGTATCATATTGAATGGTGGTACCTTTTATGAAGAGGCCTATATAGCTCAAAAGTTTAATGTGTAAACATTGGGCAGCACTACTTATTAGCCTCTCATGAGTATGGATGATAAGTGCAAGAGAAGCAAACGGGATGTATGGAAGCAATTGAATATGTGGACTGACCTAGCTTTGTAACAACCAGCTCTTCTGGCAGCCAATTCCACCTCTCAAGACCTAACCCACTTCCATGAGTCAAGGACTAATCCCTCTTTAGAGAGATGCCCCATATATGCCCTCATTGCCTCCTAAAGTTGCCATCAACTGTCAGCAGTTACATTTATGAGCAAGGTATTAATACATGGTTGGGGGTGCATATACAAACCATACCATAGGTTGAAGAACTAGAGAATGAAATTTATGCCCTGGATAAGACTCCAAAAAGTGTAGAACACTATCAAGAAAATCTTAACTGACAATTCTGACTGAGAAATTCTGGAATGGAAATCAGAAAATTTCCAGTGAAACGAAATCACAAAGTGAGAACAAACTCAAAGTTGGAACCTCCTAGGAGATACTTCTGGAAACATGGCCTACTGGCTGTGCTCTGAAGCACATCTAGGGGAATTTCTATTTTGTACCAAGCAAAAGCTTGTTCCATGTCATTAGTCATTGGAAGGGATTAACAAACCCATTGTCTTAGTTTCCTAGAGTTGTACTAACAGGATGGTGGCTTAAAATGATAAGCCATGTAATTTATAAGCCAAGGTCAGTAAGTATAAAGACCATCTTCCGTTCAAAAGGTCAAATAGAGAATGTTTCCTTTCCTTTTCCAAACGTTGATAGTCCCACATGTACTTTCTTGTGGCAGCATAATTTCAATCTCGTCTTTCTAGCCCCCTGGTCATCATCATTCTGTGTGTATTTCCAGGCAATCTTCTCTGACTATCTATGCCAAGTTGTCATGTTTTGTTCAATGGCTCTAGTCCTAATAGATTGGACTCTAACCTTATGGCCTCATGTTAAGTTGTATGTACAAAGATCCTGTTTACAAACAGTGCTCTTCCTTGAAAATGCCCACAATCACATGTGTGGACAATTAATTATGACAGAGATACAGAGGTCACTTTGATAAAGGAGAGACAGCAGATGGAGCTAGACTGAGAGAGACCATGCCACTTGCAGATGAATCAAGCATGTTTCCAAGGGGAGGTACTAGAACAGCATCTTCCATAAAGGTGACTCTCATTACAGTGGAAAAGAATGAACTGAATGGAAGTGATAATTGCATGCATACTCCATAGCAGATGTTCAGACGGATGATGGGAAAGCACAAGAGAGATCAGAGCTATATGAATGGCTTCAGATGACACTACACTACTTCTAGTTTAGGAAAAGAACATCTATATTGCTTTAATTTTCTAATTCCTAGAATAATTTTTAAAGATCTCAACTGATTATGTCAGGCCCATCCAGATAAATCTCTTCTTCGATTTATCAAGATCACAAGCTTCATCCATATATTGGGAGGGATGAATTCATACAGAATGTGTACATTATAGGGCAATAATCCTGAGAATTCATCTCTATATAGTAATTTCTACTACCTGAGTAAAATGGTGTCGATGGAAAAATGATTGCACTTTCTTTTCTCTGGCATCAATTTTAATATTAGTGCCTAATATACTATTTTACCTCTAGTAATATAAGCCACTTGATTTTTTTTTGAGCTACCAAGCATTTGTATAAAGCAATGAATGAAACAAAAATCCCTTAAATATTTTAACTGCAGTTTCAGCTGAGATTTTTTTCATATGTTTAAGTGGAATGAAGATTCATTTTGTTTCAACCAAAATTAAAACAAAACATAAAACAGTATAATTAATAAAAGAAGAAAATTGACACACATTTTAGAAAACTTTACTGAATTTAAATTTCCTTTGTATTTCTGAGTCCTTCTAGTTAATAGTAAATAGTAATAATGGTGATGATGGTGATTATGCATAATTTAAAGGCATGTGGAATTCTTAAGCATTTTCCAAATCAGCTTCACATAGAAGCTATTGTATTCAACAAATACTAATTTAATCTCAACTATGTGTATTGTAGAAATGTTTTTGTGTACAAAATTCAATAAATTGCACCTTTTATTCTTTCCCTACTTCAAGGTTAGTTGGTTGAAATATAAAGATGGTATTTGTTAATGTATGAAAGGAGTTATTGGCAAAAACTACAGTTTACAAAACTAAACAAATACATGGGTCACTTATTGCAATGTAAAAGATTTGTTCAAACATTGCAACACACTTCTCTCAGCTTGTGTTACTGCATGTTTTATTGGCGTGATACTCAAATTACTCATAGAAATCCACTTGTATTTTATCACTTTAAAGTCGAGATAAGTGGCAGTGCCTTTCACAATAAAATCCGAAAATGAAATACTTAGGAATCAATCTCACAAAGGATGTAAAATATGTAGACGTTGAAAATTACATTACTTTGAGTAAAGAGATCAAAGAGAATATCAGAAACTGGAAAAATATTCCCTCCTGATGGATAGGAATAACAAATACTGGGAAAATGGTTATACTCACAAAATTGTAATACAGATTAAATGCAACACTGATTAAAAAGGCCAGTAGTATACCTCAGAGAGCTAGACAAAATATTCCTAAAATTCTTCTGGAAACAGAAGAGATGTGGAATATCAAAAGCAATCCTGGGCAATAAAGAAAAGGCAGCAAGCATCACAATTCCTGACTTGATATTATACTACATAGCTACTGTGATAAAATCAGCATGGTACTGAATGGTACTGACATAAAAAAAAAAGAACTGAGGGTAAATGGAAAAAATAGGAAGATGTATAAACAGCTAAAAACAACACTCAGCTACTTTATCTTTGAAAAAGGGGCCAAATACATTAATGGAAGAAGCAGGTGCTGGGAAAACAAGCTTTCCATATGCCAAATGCTAAAATTAGACCCATACCTATCACCATGCACAAAACTACAGTAAAGATAAATGAATCATTTAAACATTAAAGCATAAACACTAAATATCCTGGTGGAAAAAAAATAGGTAGAAAACTTAAAAACACAGGGATAAGTGAAAAGTTCATGCATAAAAACCAAACAGTGTGGGAAATACTTCAAAGAATCAACAATTGAGATTTCAGTTTTTGAAAAATGTTTGCACTTCAAAAGAAACCACCAACAGAGTGAAAAGAAAACCATCCATGAACTGGGAAAAATTATAGCCAACTGTGCCCCTCTGAGAAAGGCCTTCTGTCTAGAACATATAAAGACTGTTTTAAGTTTTTTAAAGTTTTTATTTGTTTTAATGAGAAAAAATAGCAATGAAACAGTTTCAAAACAGGTTAGTAGGACAGTTACAATAATTAATACATTGCATATTGTTGTCCTCATAGTAGTTACTCAGAGGACAAGATGCAGACATGATATCTAAACAATATTAGTACAAACCTTTCTTCTCATTGAACTAATAGAAGGTGTCTGTATATCTATCCTATGCTTTCCCCATAGGACTGACAGTGTCAGAAGTTGTTGACTTGAACCTTTTACAGCTCACCATATTAACATAGCTTTACTTTTTATACATTATGGTTATACTTTTCTGTTGGATGGTTAAGAGGAAGTTAAAGCAAGACCTATATAAGTAAAAATATAACTTTTGTATCTAACAAGGCCAGTCAATTTCACTCAGGATTTACCCTGAAACCATGTACATCACCTAGTAGATCCTTTGTCAGTGTCAGCCACTTGGATGAGTCATGCAAATCAGGACCGATTTGCTATCTGTGAAAGCCTGAGACAAATTTTTTTCTCTAGGTGACTCTCCTTAGGCACATTATATATTGCCAATCACTTTCCTCTGTGGTCCCATAATCTTGATGAGAAAATTTAGGACACCACAGACGTACAAGATGTCACAGTACATATTCTCCTGTGCCCTGCGTCCTTATTGATCTTGAAGGGCTAGGGTCAAAATATTGGCTGCCCTTATAGCTCCTCTTTTTCTCTTATTTTTTGTCTGTAATCTTTAGTTGTGAAACATCCAGAAAAGATGCTCTATGACATTATTGCCCTATAACATAGGTATCTGGGCTTCACATTACTATCTGTCTGACTATCAAATGCCTTAGACATAATATGGAACTGCTATTTTCCTACAACCATGGGGATATTCAAACCTTTAAATCCCTGTATAATATAAAAAAGTTACACATTTTTATGAAGAAATTTAGAAATGAAACCACATACAACATACAAAAATCCTATGACATTTTTTCTTGTCTCTTGTTTTCTTTTATTACCTTGTTTTATACAAACATTTACTTTAAAGTGTGTGTGTCAATAATTGATATGACATTAGAGGTAGTACACATTTAGAGGATGAAAATGATAGGTATTTCAAGCATGGTTTTAGTATTACACATAGCTGTCCTCAGTTTAGTTGCTTAGTTCACAGATATTAGCATATATAGTGAGTAAGAGTAAGAATTATACCCACTAATTGCTAGTTTCAAAACCTAATGGAAATTCTTAGGACCACTACTTCAACCATCTTTTTTATATAAATGTGTAGTTTTGCCCCTGTCATATTTCCTAAATTTTCTCCTTTATTTCTCCTCATTGTTCAATCCTTAAGTTCTCCCTTTCCATTTAACTGTGTTATGCCCCTCAATTTTTATTTCATCTTTTGAGTTTTTGCACTAGGGAGACAATATGGTATTTATACATGCACATCTGGTTTATTTCACTTATGAGTATATTTTCAAGTGGCATCCACTTATATATGAAGGCTTTGATTTTATTGCTCTGTATAGCGCTGTAATATTCCATTGTATAAAAACTTCACATCTTTTTCATCCAATCAGTACCCCAAAATTCAAAGACCCAATCACAGACAGGGATCTGATATGAACTTTGTAGTGTTTTTCAAAATAAAAAAATACAGATGGATAAAAACATATGAAAAATTGCTCAACATCATCGGTCATTTGAGCAATGCAGTTTAAAATGTTGAGATTCTATTTCACCCCAGAAATAATGGCTATCATCGAGAAGTATCCAATCACAAAGGTTGAAGGAGTTGTTGGGAAAAAGGAAACTTTCTACACTGTTAGTGGGAGTACAGATTGGTACAACCACTATGGAAATCGGTGTGGAAATCCCATAAAAACTAGGCCCACTCAACCCAGCTAATACCTTCCTGGGTTGTTATCTAGGGGAACTGAAAACCATATCACAGTTAGCTACATGCACCCATATTTATAGAATCATGATTTGTCATAGCTAAATCTTGGAAACAAACCAAATGCACATGAACTGAGGCCTGGATAAGGAATATGTGGTATTTTTACAAAATAGATTGTTATTCAGCTATACAAGGGATAAGTTTGAGGCCTTTATCAGTAAATAGATGCTACTAGAGACCTACTCTTAGGTAGAATAAATCAAACATGCATGTGCAAAGATTGCATTATCTTGCTACTGTAAAAATGAAATTTGAAGGGTACAACAGATACTGAACCTGTTCAAAATGATGGAAGTACCAGGATGAGGAGAAGATAAAAAGAGGGAATGAGGGAAAGAGATATATCTATGTATGTAGGCAGGATTGTTTGGATAATTGTACTGCGGATTTCTGTTGGTCTAAGGAAAGGAGCAGTTAATGCTTCTTTTTTGATTTTCTTTCTTCTTAATTTCTTATAACTATTTCTTTTCCTTTTTCAAATTTTCCATGCATATATCTGGTAATCTGAGCAACTAATTTGAAGACAGCACTATGCAGTAAAACAAATACTAATTCATACTATTTTGTTTAGTTTTTTTTTCGTTTTTAATACGATTTTGTGTTATTTTTCAAAAGTAAAATGAAATGAAACAGTGCTGATGGAGACACAATGATGAATGCAAAAACTTACAGATTTCTTAATATGCTATTTCCTGTGAGCAATTATAACTCAACAGTGCTCCATGAGGAAGCGCCTGACACCAACAAATGTGCTTCATTGCTATCTTTGCAGTATCAAGCCAGGCCAGCAATATCTTAAAAAATAGACAGAAGTCCCTTTGTCTCTGATGTCCTGTATTAGATTAACTTCCACAGGTCAGAAAAAATTACTCACAGAGACGCAGCTGGAAAGAGGACCAGGACAACTGCCTTGCTGATTTAGGGTTGAAAACTGTTTTGAAATCAGTGAAAGAGAACTGATTTTTTTTTTTAGGCTCAAGCAATCAATGTAGAAATCCAGATTATTCAAGGATGGCTCCCCAAGAGTGAAAATACTGCACAAGCAGATGCCACAAAAATGACAAACCAGTTTTGAAAACTGCTTATCTAGTCTTTGGAGAGGAAACAGGATTCCAAAATGAATTGAGCTGTGTGCCACATACAACTCTGTTCCTCAAGCTAAGTTGCTTCGTTTTCTTCTGCTAAATCTGTATTTTTAATTTTCATTATGCTGCATTGGATTTTTTTTTTCTGACTACTGAGTAGTTTGGATTTCCATCACCTAGATTCTCTTTCCTAGTAAGTTGGAGAATTTTAAAATAAAATTAAAACATTGAAATTCTCTATTCTGTGCAAAGCCTGTAATACAGTTTCAACTTCGTGTTATTTGTCAAGTTATTCAACTTCACTAATGATTAGGCAAAGGCAACAAATTTCTGGCTAATTAGATCTGCAGATGGTGTTCAATAGTGAGGGCATGTGAGGATAAAGGAATAATACAAGAGAACTCAAAAGCTGTGAAGTGCTCTGTGCATGAAGGGAAGCAAGGGTATGAGTCAGTGTGGATAATTACAGCTGGCAGAGAGAGAAAGACAAGAAGAGAGACTACAAGATAGGACAGTTATTGGGCCTCCATAACAGGGCATTCGTAGAAAGAGTAAGGAATCCACCCAAATGCTGTGTGATGTTAGCAAACAATTATTTCTGCATGTTTTTCATTGACTTCTAAAGTAAAATGAGCTTGTTTAAAGACTATAGTATAAAGGCATGTGGCAAAAATCTCAAAACAAGATCTGTGTTGCATTTGTTTCTCATGAGATTTACAGAGTAAGTGACTCACTAAAAGCTATACAGGTGAACACTTCTGACCTTCACAGGGCTCTAAAGCAACATGAATTATGTACAAGGATAGCTGTCATTTGGTGAACTGAGGTGAATGCTGTAGAACATCAGATAAACTGATGCTAATATGATAGAGCAAATTTTATGCCAGTTAAGTAGAATTTGGTATGATGGTCCTTATGGGTGGTGATGGCTTGGACTACAGAAAGTCCTCGCAGAAGAAGCAAAGTTAAACTGAACATTTACATAGCTGAT
Organism: Ctenomys sociabilis; assembly: GCA_004027165.1. Taxonomy (NCBI): domain Eukaryota; kingdom Metazoa; phylum Chordata; class Mammalia; order Rodentia; family Ctenomyidae; genus Ctenomys; species Ctenomys sociabilis. Next base: position 7,777 of record PVKA01024139.1, read on the forward strand.
CAGATGAACAGAGTTGAAAACCTGTTAGGATTTTCAACTAAGAGGCCCAGGACCAGTCAACTGGTCCTCTTATAAGAGTTCAAATAGGATCCAAAGATCTATTTGAACATAAACTCAGTTTCTCCCTTACTAACCATCACTGACATACTTTCTCTTCCAAGTTGAGAGTTAGTATAAGGCTCTGAAAGGTGAGAGGAAGTGTGGGCTGCTTTAAAGCATAAAGATAACTGATAATAGGTAGACTGCGCTATGAGGACCAGATTGTGAAAGATGAGGCTTGATGCAGACCTGAGAAGGATGTCATAAAGGTCATTTGATTTGCATATTATCCTAAGGATAATGGAATATAGATAATTTTTTAAGGAAAGGCAAGATAGGACCAAATGTACAGCTTAGAATATTCATGCTTCTGCATGGAGAATAATGTGAATGAGGCTGAAGCAGAGTTAAGAATACTCCTTAGGATGTCAGTGCAAAATCTGACAAAGATTTTGTCAGGCTGTGGCAGTGGAGATGGGTTTTAGTGATAATTAGGAGGTGAGGCCTGGGGGTCTGTTGAGTGGTTAAAGTGAAGTCAAAGGTAAGAAGAAATGGACTCCTGGTTTTGGAATGGGAAAGAATTCTCATATGGTTGCCAGAGAATTTTGGGGAAGAAATGGATGAGGTTGCTTTTCTAATATCTTGACTATATAAAAATATTGATGTCCCCAAATAGAAGTAATCAGTTAAGAGGGGAACAGGAGTTTGAAGGTTAGAAATAGACACTTTCTCTTTTCAATCAGTTTTGTATTTACCTTGAACTGTAACTTCTGCAAGTGATACCCCAACATATTTCCCCCATTGCATTGGGTTTTCTGCAAGAATTAAAGCTGAGAGTGGTCCTCTTATACCACAGTCTACACCCCACCCTCTCATTTTTTTTTGAGAGTAAATGCAAATTTGTCCTGAAAATCTCCAAAAGAAAACTGTAGAAAGACTTGCAGCTGTTAGCAGAAGAATGAGTGATCTTCTCTGTGGTACCTGACTTGTGCGATGTTATTTATTCCAACTTCCCAATCCCATCCTCTCTGCTAGGAAAGTCCTCTCCATTCTCTCTACTACAAGGAATCTGACATCTTACTCTTCCTTCACCTGATAGAAGTGTCCACATTTGTTTTCCTGGGTAATTGCCGAGATCCCCACCAAGGAGCTTCTACCTGCTGATGGGATCCAAAGGCCTATTTGAACATAAACTCAGTTTCTCCCTCACTAACCATCACTGTCATAACTGACCACTTCAACTGTGCTGCCAGCAACAAGCCGACAGGTTGACTGACAGGAAGCTCAGATCTGCCGCTCACACAAATTTAGCTAGGCAAAGGATAGAAAAATAGGTATGCTGGGCTTGTCTGGCACCGACAGCTTCTGCCAAACCAACATTTCAATCAGTACCATGTTAAGCCAGCCCATGTGTCACTCAAAACATGGCTCCCGGGGAGGCTTCTTAGGAATCAGCTGAGTCTCTCCCTGTTCAGCTGCAGAGAGCGGGGTGATGGGGTCATCAGTGGCATCCACCACACCTCCCTCTCTTGCCAGATAATTAGGAAACAGTCCAGTTAGGTAACTCTATTCTGTCTGAGGATGTGACAGGTACTGCTGTGCTGGCAGAAGAGAGCACTCTAAGGCTCGTAATGACTGTCCAAGTTGGCAGAAGCTGTCCAGGGCATGCAAGAAAAACTAAGCTTTGTTTATTCTTTCTTTGGTCTCTGTACTGCTGGTTTGCAAAACCAATCTCACTACAGGAGCTTAGTTGCACACCCCTATTTAGATGGCTAAATATGCACTTGCACATATACTTAGGTCAAAAATACCTTTGTTTCATCTATACAAAAATTAAATCATACACGTGCATGTAAAACACTAATATCTAGTATCAGTGATTATAACCTTTTGTCTCCTAACTTGCATGTGGATTCAGATATGTAGAGAACACATAGGCATACAGAAAATGCAGTTGTGCTATGTGTAGTGTCACAAAAATACTTGCACACTGATGCCTCCATAGTACTCATTCAAGGCAGCCAGATCCACAAATTCATATTAACCAGGGCAAATGTAAGTATAACTACATATTAAAGGACATTGGCACACATACACGTACTTTAAAACATTCTCTCCCCCTTTTTTTTATTGGGAACAAATTTAAAGCCACAGGGAAAGATGACGAAGAAAATTTTTACATTGGATTTTCTATCTGTCATCATTCAAAGCACTTTTAAGTTGTGAAACAAAAGAATTAAAAAATAAATTCCTGATATAAGTGGTTCAAGGAGCTGGGAAATCAATTATATTTTATTTTCAAATATCATTCCAAATAGCACACACCCTTTCAGAAAAGTCTGGTCTTGCTGGGGGCTTAAAGACCCAGTTGGAAATGGTAATGGGAAAGGCATTGCCAAGTTCAAGGCAAAGGTCAGTACTCAGGTCAGAAACGAGACTTTAATCTTTTCTGCAAAGAGAAGGGCATTGGGAAGGTTTTGAGTGCCCTGATTCAAATAAAGGCCATCAGGGCTGTCTGATGTGACATTAGTCACCTCATTGATTGCTAAGTTTGACTTGGTCAATTCACAACAAAAAATAAATGGATCTGGAAGCCAAAGGAAGACTCAGAAAGCTCTTTTGGTGTCTAAGACAAGGAAATAAAGAGGCTGCAAGAAGAGACTCCACTTGCCTAGAATCACCCAAAGAAGATAGAGGGTCTGGAACTGAACCCAGCCCTGTGACTTCCGATTTCAGCTTTCCAACCTAGCTCATTGTACATATTTCTTTAATGGTGAACTATGATTGCTCAAAGAATTGTTTTAAGTATGCAGATAATGAACTCATCCAGGCCTGGGATTGTATACCAACAGTGGGAAGATTTCTGATGCTGACCTGAATTTTTGGGAGGGCCAAACCCAGTTGGTGCATGCTGAAGATTTGTCCAGTTATCCATGTGAATAATTTTGTTCGCTGTGGGACCTCTTTTATTTCCAGTGTATATTAAAGAGACAGCATCCTGCATGGTCAGAGCTGGACTCCAGGTAACATTCAGGATGGTTTGGATAGAAAGCAGCACTTTCTGAACTTCAGAAACCACAATAAGCAAGTGAGCTTGGCAAGGCATAAAAGGATCAGGGGCTAGAGACAAGGGGGTGACATTGAAAAAGTCAAATGCTACAATTACCTTTTTCAGTTTTCTTATTTAAACATAGAAAAAATAACTTCTTGCTGTCTGTGTAGTTGTTGCAGTTATATTTGTGAATGCATTTGAAAGCATATCATGGATTTAATGGACAAATTCACGTTTTCTATAGTTTGAGGGAAGAGAAACATTATCACAAAGCTCTTTTCTATGTATTATCTTCACTGCAAATACGCTTGCTGGCTACCAAATTAAACATGAGCCATCCTTTAAGAATGTCCAGATAAGCTGAGCTTATCTAGAGCTTCTATGGCAAAGATTCGCGATATTTCTTTATTAATTTTATTGAGAAAGAAATGGCAATGAGACAGTTTCAAAACAGGTGAGTATGACAGTTACAATAACTAATACATTGCATATTGCTGTCTTCATGGTAGTTATTCATAGTACAAGATGCAGATATGGTATCATGTCTAAACACTATTCACACAAGTCTTTGTTCTCATTCAACTAAAAGTAGCTGTGTGTCTATCTTATTTTGTATATCAGATATGTAAGCATTTTTTCACTACAAAATGGACCTTCATTTGCATCCCCCCTTTTTCTTTAGCTTTGTCAGAGCCGGATGTTCCATTGTCATTCAAAATATTGTAAGCTTGTAAATTCAGCAAAATAATCCAATATATTCCAATAGTCCATAACAGTAGTGGGTTATGTGTGGAACTAGCAATGTCAGAAGTTGTTTACTTGAGCCTTTTACAGCTCAGCATATTAATATATCTTACTTTTGATATCTCGTCGTTATATTTTTCTGCTGGATGTTTAAGGCCAACGTAAAGCAAGACCTATACAACAAAAGTATAACTTGTATCTGACAAAGGTTAGTTAAATCCCCTCAGGATTTACCCTGAGAGCATGTACAGCACTTTGCGGATCCTTTGTCAATGTCAGCCATCTGGATGAGTCACAGTCACTGCTTGATCAATTTGCTCTCTGTGAAAGCCTGAGAGAATATTTTATTTCTAGGTGACTCTCCTTAGGCCCACTATTCATCCTCGATCAGTTTTGTCTGTGACTCTATAATCTCCTTGAACAGAAAATTTGGGACACTACTGAGTTACAGGATGTAGATTTGTGGTATTGAAAAATTTTTCTGATGTGATTAGCACCATGTCTTTCATATGAGTTATGGGACATTATTCTAAGGGACATTACTAGTATTTTGTGTAGCAAAACAATAGACACTTCTCTTATAGGTTCACAAAAACCGAACATTCAAAGCTCTTCAAAGTTCTGAGATAACTTTCAATTTGAGAAACCAGTTTCATTTCACAAAGGTTATTCTAAAAATGTTTCTGTTTGCACCCATCTCACTGTTATGTTTTGACTGTTGTTATTCAATATATCACATCCTAAAAAGGAATTTTCTACAGAAGAAAATTTTTAAGCTTGGAATATGAGTAACATGTTCAAGACTTTCACATTCTTTATGGACTACGAAACAAAATCAAGAAGAGGAAGATAGGATGACAAGCTCAGAGAGCAGACTTATAATGGAGCGATAATTTCTGATGAGCTTTCTCTTCTGGCAATCCATGGCAGACAAAATTTAGTATCATATTTACTCTGTGTTTTCATGAAAGTTTTGTTTATTAGATTGCATACTTAAGAAATATCTGCAAGATCACTTGTTATAGTTTCTGGAACATGTCAATTACCTAGAAAATGTTAAATCTAAATTTATTTCTTTGTGGAGTTTCCTGAAGTAGATCATAAGCTTTTAGATGAAAGTACATCTTATGCTTTTTTGCCTGTAACTATGGCCAAGACAGCCCTTCTAGATACATCGGTGGTGCTCAATAGCTGATTTCTCATGGACTGAAAATTATGGGCAGCCCAAGTTCTATGCCAACTACAGAGAAGGAAACAGCATGACACTAGAGTAATAACACATACCATTTCCCCTACAGAGTTAGTCTAGCATTAATAAAAGCATCATGTTACACTATTATCCTCTCTCCTATTATTCTCATGTATTTCATGCTGGATATAAATGTCAGAATACTTTATTTGTCTGCATTTTCACAGGATTTATTGCTACTGAATGAACACCAAGCTGAATTTTCTGCAAGCGAAAGTTTGTTCCAAGTGGCTTTGTCCCTACACCTTGCCCACTGTAGCGCATTGACCACAGGGTAGCAGAAATTGAGGAATAAACACTGTGCCAGGAATCATAAGCCATCTGTTGATTTCTATTGCTAGATTTGTGCAAGTTACATCAACTCTTTGAAAATAAGATAGCAGAAAAGATGATAAAGATGCACTTATTGCCCAACCTTGCCATAACTGATTCTCCTTAGCAAAGCCATGGTTTATTTGATTAAAAGGAGAAGATTCTCCCCACACAACCACATATGCTACCTCATTCATTTAAACCAGTGATTTGGAATCCTAAGATGCATCAAAAATCATCTGAGAACTTGTAAAACCATATATTCTTAGGTGGTCATTCCAGAGATCCTGATTCTACAGGCCTGAGTTGGTCCCTGGTATTCTAGATGACACTATTGATGCCAGTCTGAATAGTTTCTTTAGTCTTCATAGCCTGTTTACAATATTCTAACTCATTCTGCCATAAATAGGACACAGGAACAAAATCTAGGTGCAAATAGTTTATAGGACAGGATCTAGGACTCACTGTTGTGGAATCACGATGTAACAAAGAAAAAGCAAAGAAAGATCCTGAGTGAATTAATCGGCCATTCTCCCTGTCTCACAGAGGGTTTCAGTGCTGTGAAGTTAAACCCACAAGAAATGAAGAGACCAAAATTGTAGCCTTCATTCCTAATCTATTGCTAGTCACTTATGAAAAGTTCAACTCTGGCATTTTTAGCCTGGTCCTTGCATGGAGTAACAAAATTGAGAAATGATCATCAGGCTTTCCAAAAATTTCCTGAGATAGAAAGGAAAATAATGGAGAGGACTAGTCTAAGCATTCCTAAGGGATCCATGGATTTGTCCAGTGGGTGCAATGTGAGACATGGTGGATGATACATAATGAGATCTGATCTGGCCAATACCAAGTTGCAGGGAGACATGGTAGAGATTAATTTCTTTTTTCAGTTCTTAAATAAAACTCATAGAAAAAAATATTTTCCCCTGGAAGTGTGGTGCTGAATATGGCACTAGCATTTCTCTATCCATACTATGATACAAAATAGCCTTAGGATGAAACTGTTGCCAAGGAGAATGTGTAAAGATGTGGAATATTTTCTTTCTTTTCTGAAATTATTGAGATGCTAGCATACAATGGCTACTACAGGCTTCTGCCTGAATTATTAACAGGAAGAATGCCATACACTGATGGTATTTAAGAGTCAGAATTGAGGTTTCTGATCATATAATATATTGATTTGCAGAAGTGTCTCAGAGATGGTACATAGCCTTCAAAGTGTATTCCTGGTCAAGAAGCATCACCTGGAATTTTACTAGAAGTATGGAATGTAAAGTCTCCATGAGACTCACTGAATCTTGCTATTACATCAGCCAGATCTCCCAGTGTCCTCCACGCACAGGGAAGTGGGAGGGAGCCTGCTCTGCACTGAGGAAAAAGAGGGCTGGTGGATGGGAATCTCGTCTCCCACTGAGAATTTCATTGCTTCATTTTTGATTCCTTGGCACCTCCGTCTCTATCTTCTACTCTTCATTCTTGATTTGAAAATCAGATTACATCAGCCTATGGAAATATATCCAAATCTATAATTGATTGCTGGTAATTAGTCAGGAAGATGACTTTCCGTAGAAGTTAGTTTTCCTAAGTACTAATGAGCAATTAGAATTCTATTCTGAAAAACAGAGGACATTGTGGCTTAAGGACAAGTCGAGGGAGGTGAAGAGTAAAACAATCACAAGCCAGCATGGTTATATATTGAGGGGTACAATGTGGGTTTCTACTTTTTAATCCTGACACCTGGAAATTTGAGGGAAAGCCAATCAGCCAGCTCCAGGGTGACCCTCACAAACAAAAGAATCACCTGCTGGGAAAAGGAAACAAATAAATAAAGCTCTCTGGGTCAGAATGCAAGCAAATAGCAGGCTCTATTGTCACTCAGAAGGAACTAGCACATGAGTGGAGCCTGAGATACTCCAAAGCAGAATTTATTAGTAATTAAAATTTCATGAAATAAAATAACATTTCCAGAAGCAAATAAACCTGGAATTTTAGAGACACAATTGCATAGAGGTTATTGGCTTGTTAGTGTACTGGTTTCTTTTCTCCTTTTTAACACAGATTAATATTACCAAAACTTACTTTCTCTCCATGTCTCTGCCAAAATTTCATAACAGATTCCTCTACTTGCACACTGATTCCTGATTGCAACATCTCCATAAAGAGGTCAGAGCAAAATTTTCAAAATTCTTAGCAGCTTAAGCTCCTTACCTGTGCAAAATGCCTCCCTCAATGAATTTTATTTTCATATTTTATTTTTCATGCTAACATTGCTAAAAAAATCCCTATTTTGAATCTTAAGTGTTCTGCTCTAAGCTAAGATTAAAATGTCTCCCTCTTTTCATTTCATTAAATAAGCCAACATATCTTTTTTTTTTCTTTTTTCTTCTTTTTTTGTGTGTATATTTGGTGCAGGGTCATAGTAGGCATCTCGTACTCATAGTGATCCTCCTGTTTTCAGCCTCCCCAGTGCTGACATTGCAGTGTGCACTGCCGTGCTGAGTCTCAGTGGCTGACTCAGCATACCTGGGGTTAGGGCCAGTGCTGGGGGTAGAGACCCATTCCTTCTGCTTTCCTAAGCAGATACTTAGTCCACTGAGCTATTTTGCCAGCCAGCCAATGTATTTCATATCTGAGCTTGCTTACATTATTAACTATCACTCTCACACATAGCACATTTTATGCACCTATTTCTTAGAACATCCTATAAATATCCTTTAGAGAAACTCACATTCACATTCTAGTTGGGTAATTATATATTTAATAATTTCCTATCTTCCCTAAAAAACTGTCTTATTCAACATCATACCTTCATGTATAGCACTAGTCTGATGCATAGAAGAATATTAGTAAATATTTATTCAATGCCTGAATAAATTGTGAAGTTTGAACTTTGAAATGCATGAAGTTACTTAAACCTATTTAAATGTGAGGATTTTTTTCCCAATATGGAAATAATATTCCCTAGAATATACTTTGAGTAATGCTTTTCTGAAGTCAATTCACCTAAGTTTGAAAAGAGGAATATAAGTTATAACAACATTTCAAGCTCTGACTAGATGTAACCATGGGCAAAGTTATTTCAAGCTTGAGATTCTCTTGTGGAGTGATGAGGCTAGAGGAAATAATCTCTACCATCCTTTACAGCACTCAAGTGCTGAATTTTAATTAGATAGAAAGAGTACCACTCTCACTTTGGTCATGGCTTGAGCTCCTGGAGAGTTCATCAAGTCAAACTGACCTCATTTAATTCTAGGGTATTTATAGATGAGATAGTAGATCAGGAAAAGCAAAGAGATGCGGCACATCTGGCTGCCAGTGGGCTGTTTCAGGGCATCTTCACTGATGTATTTATCAAGAAAAGTATGGCATGTGAGCTGATGGAGGTGTCATGAGCTGGTGTTACAAGTGGTTGCATGATAATTTCCCAGGAGTCTTCATGATTAGACTGACAGCAAGCCATAGGCCAGGGGGTTATGAGAGCCGCAGGTTGTGCCCTCTGCCTTGGATAAAGACTGAGAACACATGATTATCAACTATATGATGGTGGAATTATGTCAGACTACAGAAGCAGAATCAAAGTGATCTTGATAATCCAGAGAAGTTAGTTTCATAAAATATGAGAAAATGTATTCAGAGGAAATCCCCCACCAAAAAGCTGCACCTACTTAACAGAAGTTAATACAAAAAGATGTGTGCATATGTTGTATATTTGTGTGTATGTATTATGTGTTTGTGTGCCTAAGTCAGATGTGAAGGGTTTAGTTTGTGGTAAAATAAATAAATAAATAAATAAATAAATAAATAAATTAAGTAAGTAAGTAAGTAAGATAACCAATGGAGAGCAGTATCTGTTATAAACCTGTTTCATAAATGGAAATCCAGAAAAACAGACAAATGTTTCCTTTTCAATAAGAATCACAACTTCATCTTCAGTTTTTAAGAGAAGACAGATTAGGATACAAGCACAGAAAAGGGAATGAGTTAAGGAAACACAGAGGCAATTGGAATTCAGCCTAAAGAAGCAACTTGGGAACTGTATCAATACGACATCCCCTAAATCAAGCCTGCCTGCCTGTCTAATCCATATATTCCTGAGACATCCCTCCCCAGGCGGGCATTACCAGGTGTTATTGTGGATGCATGTCCCCGGTAAAACCAAAGTTTCTGGGACTGTGAAGTTTGAATATATTTTAACAGAAGCAAGCTAGTCATCATTTGTTCAAGACTGAGAGGATGGAATCAATGAATACACTGTTATTTTTTAAAATATATTTGATATTACAAGCAAGGGTGTATAAATTGTTTCTGGCAGAAAAGAGCTTTTTAAAAAGTGATGTGATTTTCTCACATTTCTCTTCCTCTGGATTAGGGAAAATATCAGCAGGAAGTGGACTTTTACTCTATATAAATAGAGTTTTCCAAAGAAGCAATGGATCTTAGGTAAGTGATTGTCCTATACTTAGAGGGAATTAACCTAAACTTAAAATTGTGTGTCAATTTTACTGAAGCTACTAGACACGAGACACAGGACCAATATTCCATTTGGCCTTGATAATTTTCTCTCTTACATTGTTTTATTTTAATTCACAAATTCTTTCCACAGAGTTTCTTCTGATGCAAGAAATGATTCATTTCATGAATGTTTCCTGGACTTTTGCAGCTCTGTGCTTTTATTCTGGCAAGGCATAACCTACCCAAATTTTATGCATAAAACATGCTTATTGTTTTTTCAAACTTCTTATATTTTCCTTGTACTTAAAAAATCAGTGAAAAAGTACATCAAAATTAATTCATTCTTGCTTCCCATTTCTGTTGAATGCTTACCAATCTCTACTTCTTCACCATTTTCTGCCTCAAGTTATAGTTATTTACCAGTCTGACTCAAAACCAACTCAAACTAGATGAGATATTTATATGGGCAGGTGAATACATGTTCTCATCTATCAAAACATTTCCTTTCTTGCCATAATTCTATTGTCTTGTTTGTTTTTGGTCCTTTTTATTTTATTGTATTTTTGGTTGAATTGTTTTTCATGGGGAGGTTTATTTACTTATTTATAATTTTTTGGTGCCAAGGACCAAACCCATGGCTTCCCTCTTGCTAGGCAAGCAATCTACTGCTGCACCAAATCCCCAGTCCCTCCTGCCATAATCCTGTAAAAAAAAATCTTCTGGTTAAAACAACAAAGTTGGATCAATTATTGAAAATTTTCAAAGATTCTATTGAACACCAGAACTTCTATCATATTTGTTTATTTTCCTAAGAAAATATGCACAAAACCACACAAGAGAACTTTCTTTATTTTTCTCAGACCAAAATAAAAGAAGGCAAAATTATTTGCAGCCCATGTAGACTTCGTTGTACTGGACAGAAATGAGGACTGCAATGTCTGTCACTTCATTTTAGTTGACATGCTTGTTTGCCAGCCTGTTGTTTCTGGCAGAAAAGAGCTTTTTAAAAAGTGATGTTGTGATTTTCTCACATTTTTCTTTGACCATTCCATAATGTGATCCAAACATATTTGGATGATTTAAGAATAAATGATTGAAAGAGAATCATATAGATTGAAGTCGCCTTGGGCTGAGGTCTCCAAAAGAGAAGGCTGGCACTGTGAGAGGATGCTTGCCAGGCACAGGTCTGTGCTCGATTTTACAACCACTGGGCATGCTCGGGAAGCAGCGATGCCTCTGTACATCACCTATCCATGCTCTCAATGACCCAAATTGTTTTTCCTGTCCTTCTTTGTAAACCATGTGTAGTGGTTGCTCAAGTGTGTCAACTTGAGAAGTTAAAAGCTTACCAAAATTTGCTCAGCAATTCCACACTTTAGAGAGTGGAGGCCCCCACCTTAGAGTGACTCATTACTTAAAAGATATAAAAGGAAACTGAGAAAGGATGAAGGGTTCCCTTTTCTTTAGAGGAGCTCCACTCTTTGCAGTCAGCTTGGACGTCATCTCCTGGTTCTAGCACAGACTCTTTGGCTTCTGCCTTGGACCATTCAGCTTTCTGGTGAAGACTTATTCGCATTTCATCACCGACCCATCAGGCTCCTGATGAAGAGCTGCACTGAACATTGCAGGAAGCTCCAGACCTTGGGTTGAATCCTTCAGTCTCCAGTGTGCAGATGCCCTCTGCATGCTTCCTTATCCAACTCTGTGACAGATCATCATAAGCCAATGTCAGAACTCCTTATCCATGTGTACATCTTATGTTATAGTAAGACCCATGCTTGGCAATACTTGCTTTAACCACAGCACTGAGATGTGCACTATGGACAATCTGTGAGGTTTCCATTCTTGATGAAATTAGCATTTATTATATATCAATGAGAAAAGTCAGTGTCAGAGTTCTAAATCCTTCAGCAGTATTATTTCATTTCATATGCACAATGATCCAAAAAATGTAGCATGGTATTCTTATTTCACACCATAACTTTCCCATCTTACATATAAGAAAGTAAGGCTGAAAAATTTAAGAATTCAGGCAAAATGAAAAGTATTATCAAGAGTTCAAATCCAAGAGTTCAATTTTAGCATTCTTATATGGAATTCCTAAATCTTTTGCTTCTCAAACCCATACGACTACAAATAATGGATTGTAGGCAAGCAGCCAATAAATTGCCTCATTGTATTCCCAAAGTGACACTGTGAAACAGCTACATTTCCCATGTTTAATAGGTGATGCAGGAATTAGTGTGAAGAATTGTATTAGATCACAGAATCACTGATTGACAAGATGCAGGACTAGAAGTGTGGTTTCCTTCACCAACTTCCTTAGGATATTCTGTGCTCCAGGAGTAGGCCCTGAATTAAAAGTATCAGAATTGGGTTAAACAGATCTAACTTTAAATAAATAAATAAATAAATGGTCTGGATAGAAAGAGGATATTCCTCGTAAGGACTGAATCTGCATTTTGGAAGCAGGCAGGCTCAGGTTCTTCACTTTTAAAAGACAGTCACATGATTCTTGACTCACAAAACTGGAACACTGACCTCCTGTCATGGATGACACCATCCACTAGCATTATTAGGAGTTAAAAAGGAGATGGAAGATGAAAAGGCTCTGAATGTGAATTGACCACAAAGGAAGACGCTTCAAAATACAAACCGGGAAATCAGAAGGCGCTGTCCATATTCTTCTTGGGATTATACCCAGCGGCTGTGTTTGATGATAGATTCTAGAGAATCCTTGAGGGCTGGGGGTGAGATAAGAGGGCAACAGCAACGGGGCAGAAGGAAGGGCACACTATCGGGTCAATTCCCACCTCTGCCTCTTAATTATCATTCTGGTATTGGGATGGATCGTAGCTCTCTGCTTCTTTGATTTCTTTATCTGCATACTATTTTCCATTTTGATTTTATGTGGATTAAGAGATCAACCAACCTAAGGCACTGGGAACCTGACAAATATTCAGATCTCTGGTTTTTGTCTCTTTGTGATGATTTAAAATTATCCTGGTCCTTCCAGTTTGATCCGGTGGCCAGCTCAGCCTCAACCTAGGCCTTTATTGTTTCAAGTTCCCAGTTTGTTAACTGTTTCTTTTCCTTCCATAGAATTGTCTCTTAAGACAGCATTTGCCATTTAATGTGTGCATTACTCATGGGAATCAATGACTTAATATTATCAGAGAAAGATGAGGAATACACTAAAGGCATGAATATCTAGTGGGAAATGTTCAAAGATTTCTATACATTGACAAAGAGGATGGGGATATGAACATCATTTTAACATCAAATTGTATTACTTTCTCTACATAGTTGAAATACCAATAAAGAAATCACTGTTTGGCAGACACAGAAATTGTCAAGTTGCAAATGACTTATCAGCTATTTACAAAGGTTCCTAAGCAATGTATTTTCTTAGAGGGAAGGGTACGTAACTCATAGCATGTAGTGAGAGACATACATTTCACTACTTATTAAATCCCAGGATGAGAAAGCATTTTGTAGATGAAAATATCTGAGTGTCAGAGTCATGAAGAAGCTAGTCCAAGTCACCTGTGTCACCCTGGACAAGTGATGGAACTAACATGGCTTATTCCTTTTTACTCCCATCTCGGAACTTCTGATTTCAAACAGGCAAATATTCAGGATTATTATTTCCCTTCCCCATCTCTTTCAATCTCTCCTTTTTAGAAACTTTTAATTAGCTTCCAACTCTCTGCCATTATTAGTATTTTTTTAATAAGCATGAAGAGCCATCCCTATTTTGTTCTCTTCCTCTGCACCTCTCCTGGTGCTTCCCAATTCCTAGGCTTCAGTTTTCATTGTTCTATTTTTTTCAACAGTGATCAGTGGAGCTTCCCTAATGATCTCAACTCATTTGGAAGGTTTATAGCTGCAGAGCAGAACTCCAATAAAGTGAAAAGGAAAGCTTAGCTGGGAAACCCCTGAGGACTTGCTCCCGCCAAGAATGGAGCTAGTTTATAGCTCTGTTCCCTGCACCCACACTAAGGAAACTTCTTTTTTATAAATCTTATTGAAAAATAAATAGTAATGAGACAGCTTCAAAACAAGTTAGTAAGACAGTTACAATAATTAATATATTGCATATTGTTGTCTTCAATGTACTTATTTATAGTGCAAGATGCAGACATGGTATCCTGTCCAAACACTACTAGTACAGATCTTTCTTCTGATTGAATTCAGAGAAAGCTTGGAATGCCTGCCATTGTGGTCTTCTAAATACATACTGCCTCCAATGTCTTGTCAATTACTGTCTTTCAAGTAAATGTTTGTTCCTTTAAAAAAGTTAATAAATGAAAACAAGTGACAGGGAAAAAATATCACAGGAACCTTCCTTTTTGGAAAGGCTCCCTTGTCCTGCAAGGGGAAGGTATCTTTCTTCTCTACCTCCATCACGTTCTCAAGTTATCTTCTGAGAATCCTACAGGTGGTATGTATGCGTGAGGCCACTATTTGTTGAAAGATGCAACAAATAAATACATTAAGAGAGAGAGGAGGATAAAGGAAAGATTTATGGTCTACTTAGCTGTGCCAGGAAATATGCAAAGTTCTTAGATGAGTCAAGTTCTCATGATCATGATAACACTGTGTTATAAAAGAAGAATCATCAGGCCTTTTAAAAAAATACTCCCATGGGCAGATGTAGATAGTATTCATGACAGCAAATATTCTTGGGCATTTACTATGTACTCAGATGGAATGTGTCTTCATATCGTGTTGGTACTGTGATCTGAAGACTCAAGATGTGCTGTGTAGCTCTCCATCATTACAAGATACTCTGCATGGGCGGCAGAAAGACCAAAGTTCAAGTACAGAAGCAATGCAGGGTGATAGACAGAAAAGGACTGTGGAGGTTCCAGGCTCCTTCTATACTCAAGAGTGCTATGCGCTAGACATGTTGTGAGTTTTAGATTGCCTGGTTTTTACATAGCTTTGGTTTTATCATCTAGGGGGAGAAAATCTTTTTCAGAATTTGAATGTTTGTTATTTGATGTTCTACCTGTTGAAATATGCCATACCTGTGCTTCATTGAAATTCCCTTCCTAAGTAACTACAAGGTATTTCATGATAAATTGTATCCCTCAATCTGGGGAAGACAGTCCTCAGAAAACATAGTTGAGGATAAAGTTTCTTGTCTTACTTTTCTATGTTTTGTGTCTGCCACAGAGGAAAACCACAAATATCGTGAGATTCGCAATGAATAGGATGACTTCTCTTTGCTGAGTTATAGATGTCCTAGCTTATTCTTGGACAAAAAGAAATTGAAATGCCAGTCAAAACAGTAGCCTTCATAAACTTGTAGAATCCTAGAAGGTTTTGGCTGAAATGAACTGATTTTCTTTCTTCATCTTAAACACACAGAGAAAATAGATGTACAGAGGGAGGAGGACTTATCCATAGCTGCATGAATTGAAATCACCCAGCTGGGGTTAAAAACCTCAAGCCTGGATAAAGCTGCACTTTTTTTTTCAAAAAAATAAAATTTAGTACGTGTTTCTACTACATAATCAGAATATTCATCACGCAGAATTTTCACATGCATGTAATTCTGATTTGATCCCATTTCCCCTCCCTCCATCCAATCTTTGTTCCCTCTCGGTTTGCAAAGCTCTATTTCTGTTGTTCTCTCAATTCTTTTGTCTCAATATTTACATCCATTTTTCCTCCCTTCCCTTTCTCTCCCTCATCTCTTGCTCCCCTTCAACAAGGATGCTGGTCAGAGACACAGCTGAGAAGACAAGCTTGGTTACACTTTCCAAGTGCAAGATATACAAATGAGTAATCACTTTTCCTTATCAGTTAATTTGAGGCCTGAGAGATAGCTCAGTAGAATAAGTGCTTGCCTGGCAAGTGCCAGGGCCAGAGTTCAATCCCCAGTTCCACCAAAAGAAATTATTTAAAGAATTTAAAAAAAAAAGAAAAACAAAAACATAGTAAATTCCAGACAGACACAGAGAAACGAGCAACAACATATATAGCACTGAATTTGAAAACAAGAATAAAAATTTAATAGGGGATTTATTATACAATTTTAGCTTCAAATATGTTGCTCTGTTTAATAGATATAGGTACACAAGATTGGTCAAATAATTAAACATTAATGCTTACTTTCAATAAACTTTTTTCCTCAAATGAGAAAGTTCTAAGGTATATACCCCCTGTGACATCGGTCACAGCATGAGCAACTTCACTGTAGCCCCCCAGGGAGTACTGAGAGTTGGCAGGGATGGTGGCTGATATTCAGGGTCTGATTAATGAAAAGCATCTGAAAAACATAAGCAGAAAGGCCAAGAATTCTAATGCCAAATTATCTGCCCAATGACTAGAAGTCTTAAACATATGAAATAAATGAATATACATTGCCACCACAATGTTAAGTGAAACAAATCAGGCACACAAGCTTAAATATCACATAATTTCTCTTAAATGAAAAAGCCAAGATACAAATAAATTAAAGAGCAAAATAAAACATAGGGCCGGGAAGATGGCTCAGTGGAATAAGTGCAAGGGCCTGAGTTCAATCCCCAGTTCTGAAAAAGAAAAGAAAAGAAACATAGATTATTAGAAGCAGAAGGATAGACCTCCTGCAATATGGCAGTGGACCAAGATATGGCAGGGGTAGAAAGAAAGGGAAAGAAGATGAAAAAAATCACAATGTGTTATGTGAATGTGTTAACTTCCCACAAAGAATGTAAACATTATGTACTGAAACATGTACTCATAAAAATTAAAATAGCACACGTTCATTTTGTAGTACTTCCTGGTGAAAGTCACTATATTTCTCAGAAAAGAAAAATATTAGAGGTCAGGTCTACAAAGGTGTTGATTAATCTGTACATCCTACTAGCTTGATATCCAGTTGGTTGTCAGTGTGTCTCAATACTGAGCATGAACCTTCAAAGTTAGGAATAAAGCATTATAAATTGGTCATTTTACTCCAAAGCTAATGCATTTATTGAGTATAATTTGTAACCCCAAGGGTAAATTCACTGATTTCTACTTTGCAGTGTGCAAAATGCAGTTTACTACAAGTGGCTCAATAGTATGTAAAAGTTAGATATTATTAATATCAAAATAATATTTCAATATATTTCTATAAAATAAACAACAGGGTTAGTTGGACTTTCAGATATGTTCTGTAAATTATTTAATAAATCAATAATTCCAGTCTTACAAAATACTTTTCAAGGAATAAAATGAAGAGGCTATCACTGTCTAACTCTTTTTTAGTTTGTCTTTGAGAAGCAAATGATTTAAGTATTAAAGTCATGCAATAAGAAGAAAATTTAGGAATGTAACAGATCAATCATGAGCATGAAAATCTTTCAGCAAAGTGGTAGAAAATCACATTAAAAAAAGAATTTTAATGTCTTTTATTGCGCATTCTTACTCATATAAGACCTATAGACAATTTCTCAACTGGGTGCTATGGTTTGAATGTATCTGTGAAGGGTAAATATTTAGTTCTTACACTTATGTATTAATAGGATTTGGAAATGGGACTCCCACAGCAACACTAGTAGTTTCAGAAGAAGAGGAAAAGAGCCTCAGGCTGGCGTGCTTGCTCTGTCTCAGTGGGCAGAACCCTGCACCACATTATCACGGATCACAAAGATTCACTCTGGGAACCATGCAGAGGCTGATGTCATGACCTTGGGCTCTCTGTCCCCTGGAAATGAGAGTCAAATGGGCCACTATTCATAAATTGCTCATCTCAGGAACTTCATTTTTGGAAGAGAAAACAAAGTAATGCAAAGGTTAAGAATAGCTTTTAAATATCTACAGAGAAGCATAACAGAAAGAAACCTCTGCATATATAGAAGCATAGGACTCAATAAAAGTGGCAAAACAGTTTAGGAAAAACAATATAGCATGTTCAGTAAGCAGTACTGCTATGGATATTAGTTTTCAAAATCTGGAAAAAATGGAAAGATGATAATTTCATACCATAAACTCAAATAATTTTCTTGTCATTTTACTGTCTATGTTAGCTAAATCAATAAAGGTTTTCTGAAGAATGGGATAATATCTTTAAGTCTGGGAAGTGAGGGAACAGCTTCCTAAGTAAAATATAAAAGAAAGAAAGAGAAAAAAAAGAAAGAAGAAAAATAAACTCAAACATAAGAAACAAAATAAATTTGATGTATTCAGTATTATGAAATCTCTCTGCATTTATTTATTGCAAGACCTCATAAAGAAATTGGAAAGACAAGCCACACACTGAAAGTCACAATTGCCACCAAAAAATAGCAGTTTTATCATGCAGAATATAAATGTCCCTCACAAATCAGTAAAAAAGTCAACTTCAAATTAAAAGAGGGAGGAAATGGGCTGAAGGCATGTGTGTGCATTCCACTGCTGAGGAAATGTGGCTGAATTACACTGCTTGGAAATGTTAGAATGAGATACTAACATAGCACATTGTCTTTCTACTGCACGATGCTAGCAAATCTGAGGCATCTAACAAGACTGAACATTGGTATGAATGAAGAACCCAAATATTCTTATACACCATGATCAGTGTGGTGTGAGCCCTGCTAGTTTGCAACATGGTTTTAATATTTTTACGTAAAATATAGGACATTTGTGCACACATTTGTAAACGTTCTACTAAAACTATGAAATCAATTAAGTAGGAAATATTAAAAGTTTAAAAATACTTCTTGTGCTTAAAAGAATGAAATTGTATCTTGATAGAGCACAAAGAAGACTTTAAAACATGTATTTTGACCTGACGAGACTGCTCAGAAGACTTGGTACTTGCTCATGAAAGCGCAAGGACTGAGGGTTCAGTCCCCAGTACCCATGCCAGGCCAGCCATGACCCTAGCACTCTAAGCCAGTGATAGAGACTGGGCATGGTGGCATAAACATGTAATCCCAGCTCTGAGGAGCTTGAAAACAGGAGGACCACCATGAGTGAGAGCTGCATAGTGAGATTGTGTACCAATTATATTTAAAAAGTTTGTTATTCTTGAAATGTTATGTGTAAGATATGATAATTAATTGTACTTCTAATATTACACATATTTCTATAAATTTTTATTTACAAAATCATTGAACAAAGACTACTTCAGAATGGCTCCTCATCTGGCAGGAGAAAATCACCTAAAATCAGTGTTAACAAAAGCGTATGGTACTGTTATAAGTCAAAAACTAATAGTACAAAAAATTAGAACATATATATTTTATCTGAATTCAAGTAGAATAGATGGGATCTTTTGGTCTAAAAGAAAGGAAGTTTAGGGCCAGGGGTACAGCTCAGTATAATAAGCACTTCCCTGGCAAGCACAAGGGCCTGAGTGTGATCCCTGATTCTGCCAAATAAAAATCAAAATAAAAAATTAAGTTCATCTAATAAAGCTGCTAATACAATTGTTTGTCCTTATAGAAAAAAAGTAAAATCTGATACTTAACTCACATCAAAAATGCTTAATTTTGAACAATTAAAAATTAAATATAAAAGTTCCTGAAATAAAAAATACACATACATTTTGAAAATCTTAATGTTAACTAATTCAGTGATCAGTTATCATAACTGAAGTGGAAGAAAATCAGTTCAGTTAAAAAATGACAGATGGCTAATATTTATTCAAAAGAAATAGTTTGCTTAAACTGAAAAAAAAACAACAAGTATCCAGTAGGAAATAAATAGCAATTGCACAGGTGTTTCTCATAA
This sequence comes from Ctenomys sociabilis, assembly GCA_004027165.1. NCBI lineage: Eukaryota > Metazoa > Chordata > Mammalia > Rodentia > Ctenomyidae > Ctenomys > Ctenomys sociabilis. Next base: position 27,318 of record PVKA01024139.1, read on the forward strand.
AATCAATGCAAATGGTTAATAGGCTAATGTAAACTTACTGATAGTTAGAGTAGTAAAAGTTAATGTAACAACAAAGAGATAGCATTTCATGTACATTCTGTATCTATGTGTCTCCTTGATGAGGGGAGATACAAAATGAGTATTGTAACAGCTATTAAAATAAAAATATCCTTTAATTTTGACTTATTTTTCTTTACTAGGACTGTGTAGAACAAACGTAGACTTTAAAGTTTGGGAATTTATGGATACAGATATTTGTTGAAAGACTATTGATAGTGGCAGAAAATAATAACAAAGTGACAAATAAGAGCTGAAATGCTGCAATAAACTTGAGTACACTGACACTGAAAAACGACTTTGCAACTATTACAAATTATAAATTAGTACCTCATTGTCAGACAAAGAGTACCCTACAAAGTATTATTGATTAGAAAATTCAGAATAAGAAAATATGGGTAATGAGAACAAGAATGTGTAAAATACATCCTGAGAACAATACTTGGCAAAATCCACCCCAGCTGTGTGTACAGATAGGCATGCAGAAGCATACCAGTATGTGCTTGTAGGTGCATGGTGCTCCAGCCATCATAAAGGCCAGAGAGGACCTGCAAGACTGTTAAGAACATTGTCTTATGAGAGAGAATGGGATAGAAAGGGTATAAAGATGTCTTTGAATCATCCTACTTCATCATAATATTTATCTATGCATATATAGATGAAAAATTAAAGAATTAATTGGTATAAATCTACATTGACTTACATAATTTTTTAATGATTTCCCAAATGAGAAAAAAAATTAAGTTTGAGAGTAACACGTATAGCAATATTGTGTGGGTGAAAAAACTTTCATTTTCATTTTTAATTGTATGTATTCAAAAAACAAAAGCAAATAAACATAAACCAGACATCATTTTGGTTGTGAGAGGTAGCCAAGTTAGAGATGGTAGAGATGAAAAGGAGCTGATTAAACTTGTCTTTTTGTATATTTGTTTTGTCTTTTTCCAGTTTTATGTTTATCTGTCATTAACTGCTTTATGATAAGGCACTCCCTAAATTAGGTCTTCTTAAATAAGAAACACTTACTCTCCGTAGTTGCATGGTTGTATTAGTGCTGCTTCAGACCTGGGCTATCTCAGTGGGGTGACAGTGGGGCTCAGGCTGAGCTGACTCGGTCAGAGCCTTGTTCCTGGTTCTTTGTCATGATACAGTGTCACTGAGCTGACAGAGATCGGTTGTCTGCATGTGGCCTATCCTCTGTCAAACAAAGAGAATACCCCAGTATTCATTGGACGCCTCAAAACAGAAGAGCAAGTCTCATAAGTATGTACTGTGGAAGTTTCCTAAGACAATTATATCAATGCCATATTGTCCAAAATGAATCATACATTTCAAGGAAATACTAAAGAGTGATACTGGTAGAAAATAGTAAGTTTCAGGTATTTTTCATCCCAGCATGATGGTCTGTGAAGATAATTTTCATTAGTCCTTTAACCATTTCTGTCATTTTCTCTGAAGCCATCCTAATTATATTTTTGTGTGTTATGCAGTTTTATTGTCAAACATGTTGCTTAGATGCACAGATGCAAGTTCTTAAGCTGTTACAAAAACTGAACATTAACACCTGATTTCAGGAAAACAATATTTTCTTGACCTTTTTACTTTATTATATTTCAATTTTCATATTAATTTGGAGAAAGAAGTAGCAATGAGATATTTTCAAAAGAGGTTAGTAGGACAGTTACAATAATTGATACATTGCATATTGTTGTCTTTCTAGTAGTTATTAATAATACAAGATGCAAACAAGATATCTTGTCTAAACAGTATTAGTTCAAAATTTTCTTCTCTATGAACTAAGAGAAAGCTGTTTATATATGCTATTTTGTATATACAGATATATACATTTTTGTCAGTACAAAATGGTTCTTCATTTATATACACCTTTTTGGTTTACTTTTGTCAGAGATGGGTATTCCATTGCCATTCATATATTATAGGTGCATGAATTTAGAAAAGTAATCTAACATAGTTTAGTAATCTATAAAAGTAGTAGGTTATCTGTAGGACTGTCAATCTTAGAAGTTGTTGACTTGAGCCTTTTATAGTTCAGTGTACTAATATGGCTTTATTTTTATACCTCATTTTTATCTTTTCTGGTTGATGATGATGACCAAGATAAAGCAAAACCTATGTAACAAAAAAGTGCAACTTTTGTATCTGACAAGGTCAGTCAAATCCCTTTGGGATTTACCCTGAAACCCTGTATGTAGTTTGTAGATCTTTTGTCAGTGACAGCCATATGGATGGGTCATAGCCATTGTTTGACCGATTTGCTCTCTGTGAAAGCCTGAGAGGTTATTTTCTCTCCAGGTGACTCTCCTTAGGCACACTCTACATCATAGGTCACCTTCCTCTGTGGCCCCATAATCTCCTTGATCAGAAAATTTGGGGCCTCACTGAGTCATAGGATGTTACAGTACAGGTTTTCTTGTGTCCTATGTCCTCTCTGACCTTGAAGGGCTAGGGCCATAATGTTGGTGAAGCCATCCTAATTAGTCACTCATTGTTTTTTAACAATGGACTTCCTTAAGATGTGCTATGTAGTGAATGTTGTGTCCCCCAAATGTGTGGGTTGAAACAGTCTCCAGTAGATAGTACTAAGAAGTGCCATCGTTATGAGAGGACAAGGTCATGAGCCAAAAGTCCTCATGATTAGAAACATTGCCTTGGGAAAAGAGGCTCAGAGAACATTCATGCCTCTTAGCCATGTGAAAATACAGCCAGCAGCACCTGGGCAACAACTGTGAAGGTGCCACTCATCAAAAGCCAAATCTGCTTTATCATTTATTGATTTTGCCATCTCCAGAACTGTGAGAAATAGATTTTTTGTTGTTTATGAGATACCTGGTTGATGATATTTTTTGTCACTGTTGTCAGAATTGAATAAGACAAGAAATACATGTTTCTTATTTTCCATCACACAGTGCTACATTTTTCTTCTTTGATCCTCAGTGTCCCCTGCCCTGTGGTTGCATTTACACTGGCAGTCAAGCCTGTCTCTGTACTTTTTTTCCTTGAGTTTAGAATTTTCCATGGATCCTCTTATTCTAATTTACAACATATAATTATTACTAAAAGTAATCCAGAATGTTTGGGTAAATCTCTTCCATATGTGCAGTGCCTGTCCTGGTCTCTTTGAAGAGCTTGCAACATGAGTACACAAGAATGGAATTCTTACTCTAACTAATGCTGTTGCATGGGCAAGGACCAGCCCTAATTTACTTCCCTTCTCTAGTTCAGCTCCTTATATGATAACTTTTCTTCCAAGATTAGACTCTACACACTTTGACCACAGTGTTACATTCGCATATAAGAAGTCCTTACTGCCCAGGCCCCTGCCAGCCAAGTGCTATATGAGCCACCTTCACTGTGCTGCACAGAGAAGCCAGCAAGATGCACAGACCTGCTCCACATCCACTAGGTCATTGGGCAATGTGAGAATTTACATAGAACACAGTCAGGAAATGGGGACCCGCACCTATGGTCATCTGGCCATATTTAAGACAGTGATTGACTTTTAAGTACTAGTTGATTTAATTATCTGAAAATTATTTTCCAAAAATATGTTTCAAAGCAATAAGCTTTGAAAAAGTGAATGCTTAAAGTTGCTAAAGAGTTTGTTATTAAAGAAAGCTGCTGATGAGCATCACCTTAAAGTTTTTTGTAGATAAATATTCATCATTTACCATGATGAGTGGAAGGATATTATTGAGCACACACGTGCACTCATACAGACAATTGAGCCCGGTGGGGTGGCATATCACTGTAATCCCAGCTGTGGGAGTTCCAGCAGAATTGTTACCTTTGAGGCATGGACTTTGTTTTCTTTTCCTTTTTTCGTTTGTTTTGTGGTACTAGGGATTGAATTCAGGACCTTGCACTTGCCAGGCAAGTGCTTATTCTACTGAGCTTTCTACCTGATGCTCTCTTTTCTTAAGAACAAAAATCGTCACATAAATTAAAATCCTAAGAATTACCTCAATGATCGCATGGTTCAATTCCTGGTAATGAACATGTCTAAGTGCACACACACACACACACACACACACACACACACACACACAATTTAAAACAAACAGTGCACAAATATATGAAGAATAATTAAATTTACTTCAAGCTAGCAATTAATGTGTGGTGACTGTTCCAAGAACAACTATTTAATCTGTGACAGGGCCACAGAAAATGAGTCTACATTCATAGCCAGTGCATGGCTTTTCACTGAGACCAAACAATCAACTTATTGCATCATGTTTTCCTAGATTTTCTATACTCCAAATATCATAAACTAAATGATAGAAGCTAACATGTTGGCCCCATTAGGAAAAACACTTCACAAACAATTAAGGGAAGTTTTCAATAGGCATAATCTGATGCTATAAATATCCAGAGAAATAATTCTAATAATTGTTTGTTGAAGACGACAAGATGATGATGGTGGTTCAAATGGAAGCAAGGGCTTTAGAAGGTGCATTCTGTCAAAGGAATTATCTAACATTTTGGGAGATAGTGTTGTAAATTTAGATGAAAATCAGAACTAAAAGTACAAATAGTACTAATATTCCGGGGTTGTTCTTGAAGATAGGATCATCCTGTATGTTCCAGGTGGCCTCATACTCATGAGGTTGAGTGGGCCTCATATTCAGGGTAATCCTTCCTCCTCTGTCTCTGGGTGATAAGCCTGGACGTGTATGCTGCCACAATAGGCTATTTCTTTTCGCAGTAATGATACTAGTGTGAATATCAGTGGAGAATGCCATGGCAAAGACTATATTGTTTTGCATTAAGAAAGCAATGACAAAGAAATAGAACTTAAAATTGCTGTTTTGTGCCTTCATCATCTTTTACGGCCAGTCTAGGAGAATATTTTGAAAACTTTTTATTTTTATTTTTCGACAGAACTGGGGATTGAACTCAGGACCTTGCGCTTGCCAGGGAAGTAAATGCTTATTCTGCTGAACCATTTCCTCAGCCCCTAAAACTACTAATTAGGATAGGACTGCCCATTTATGAAATTGTGGTTTATCATAAATGGGATTTTAGAAACTTATGATTTTAAAGAATTTTTACATCATGATGAAAAAATTAAAACAAGAGCAATTTTTATTTGTTTGTTTTTTAAACTAGTCTTCTAAACTTCTGTGTCATGGGCTGGCCAGACAGCTCAGTGAACTAAATGCTTGCTTAGGTACAGCTCAGTAGCCAGGATTCAATCCCTGGCTCACTGGGCCGCACCACCCCAGAGGCACACTGAGAAGGTGATTGAGACTGGGTGTGCTGCGCCTGTAATCCCAGCACTTGGGAAACTGAAAACAGGAGGATCAATACAAGCCCAATACATGCAGAGAGACCCTGTAGACCCTACACTAAGTACAATAACTAAATAAGTTAGTAGATAAATAAGTTTCTATGACATGTTCAAAATGTTTAGAAAAGTATTCAGTGCTATGAATAACAAAAATTGCTCATATTTTAAATATCAAAAATATAAATAGTAGTCCAATGCTGCAGGGTAGAGGAGATAGCCCGTGATTTCTTGGAAGCAGACTTAGCAAAACTTTTTAAATGTATAGAGCGATGGTTTTGACAGTATTGTCCTTTATAAGTATTTATTAATGTAAGACTCTGAATGGTGGAGAAGCGATCATAATGTCGAGAACATTTGACCTAAAATGTGTATATTTTAGCATCACATACACAAAAATAACTACCTAGCAGAAGTATCCCAGACTTAAAGTTACCTCATAATCTTAAACAGATTATTTTCTCAACTGAAATTAGAAGAAACTCACCATATAACTTCTTGCATATAACTCCTTATATTAACCAATTTTTCTTTTAGAGGAGTTTGAGGTGTATGCAAGAAAGCCCAGAGATGTCCCCTAAGCCTCCGACCATCTCCCTGAGGCCCAGCTTCTCTCATTGTTAGTGTGCTACATCCGTATAGTGTGTTTGTTACTCAGTGAACCAGTACTGATGATAATATTTTGCCTAAGGGTCTGTTGATGATGTCAGAAACTTTCAATATTATTTACCATAATGTGAAACTTTGAAAAAGATTAAAAACAATTTCATGAAGAGAATAATGAGACCATACTGAGGAGTACATTCCTAAGGGGGAAAAGGCACCAATGACAATTTGAGAAACAAATGTGTTTAAGAAAATTGGTTTAGGTACAAGAACATGTGCCAAGAACAATTATTCAGTGTATCCAATTTTAATGATCATATAATCAAGTGCAAACTATAATTTCTTACTTTTTCTTTAATATACAGGGATGCATGGTATTGTTAAAATTAATTTATGAAAAGCTTTAACAGCAAGGAATTCATGGAGAGAAAACAACCCAACTAATCTGTCAATATATGTTGTTTGTTAAATTTCATATTACTTCTTAAATTAATGATTTCTCTTTTTTTTTTTTTTTTTTTTGTGGAACCATGGATTGAACTCAGGCCCTTGAGCTTGCCAGGGAAGCATTTATTCTACTTAGCCATCTCCCAAGCACCCAAGTTTTTAGAGGAGTTTGAGGTGTATACAAGAAAACCCAGAGATGCCCTCTAAGCCTAGCATCCTCCAGCAGAATAGTGTGTTTGTTAATCAATGCACCAGTACTGATTATAACATTTTGCCTAAATACTGTACTGTATCTTCCATGAGAGTCCCTTCACCCTTGATGTGATTCTATATGTTTTGAGAAGTTTATAATAACTCATGGCAACCATTGTAGCATACATCAGAATTTATGAACTAATTGTGCTCCTCCATACCCTCTGTGCTTTAAATATTCATTCATTTTGCTGACCTCTGGCAATCACTAACCTTTATACTGTCTCCATTGTGTGGTTTTTCAAAATGTCTTGCATTTGTTTGTTTATTTGTTTGGGGTGGTTATTTATTTATTAATAAACAAATAACAGTAAGACAGTTTCAAAACCGATTAGCAGGACAGTTTCAATAATTAATATATTGCATATTGTCACTTTCATAATGGTTATTCATAGTATAAAATGCAGACATGACATCCTGCCCAAACACTATCACTGCAAATCTTTTTTCTCATTGATTTTATTTATTTGTCTGTCTTTTTGAGACAGGGTCTCACTATGCAGTTCAGGATGGCCTTAAGCTCACTTTGTAGCTCAGGCTGGTCTCGAAATCACAGCAATCCTCCTGCCTCAGCCTCCCGAGTGCTAGGATTACAGGCATGCACCACCACACCCAGCTTCATTGATTTTATTTATTTTATTTTTTTGTCTTTTTTTTT
>PVKA01024140.1:0-34622 GCA_004027165.1 Ctenomys sociabilis
AAAAAAATAAGATAAGTAAGCAACTACACTCTTAATTCACTGATAAGAGATATCTGCTAAAATAATATCTGTAAATATAATATCATGTATGCACCTTGTACAATACCAAAACGTTATGAAAACAGTTTGCAATGTATTAATTCATCAAATCTGTATGGTTAAGGTGTCTTGAAACTGTCTGATTGACATTTGTATTTTAGTAAAATAAAAATAAATGAAAAAAAATTAAAAAATAAAAGTATTAAAACAGAAAAAAAAGTAGTATAAAACTAAATTGCTAAATTGGGAATATACTTAAAACATAATACCAGAGGGGCATGCATTGTGGTTCTCCCAGTGTTGCCCATATCTAAGTCTTCCTGACATTTTACCAATCAGCCCAGAATGATTCATAAATTTCCCTTTTGGAGGTTGAACACATGTCCACAAAGAATGAGCAGAACTGAAGTTGTACTCCTTGTTGACTACAATAATGCACAATAAATTTGGTACTGTGTAGTTGTCATTAGACTTTTAGAATCCTACTTATTGGACTATGTGAAATTTGCAAACATATGTCTCATACATATATCAAAAATATTTTCCATAAGAAACTTAGATTTTGTTCCAAAAGAGATTTCTCTATTTCAGTGATTATTGGAGCTACACATGAAGACACACTTGTATTCCTTGTCTTTAAGATGTGTCCCATATTTGTTCATTTTTCTCTAATATTGTGTTTATGTGATTATTTTAATGGAAGCTACTTGAGATCAGTACCTTATCTCTTCTCCTGGCTGAAGTCACCTTCATGTCTTAGTCTCTTGTTTTACCTTGCCAATCCAAATAATCATTTAAAATTATGAATCAGACAGAAAAAGTTAGTATCTCTCCATCAGAGAATACCAAATTCCACAACAATGAATTGATTTCTATGGCTGATTAAGGTGTGTATAAGCTGGCCTATGACCTCTGTGTTCTACTAAATCCATTTCATTCTATTTTCTCTTCCATGTATTCATTTTGTTTTAGCTTCATATATTTATCAAATGTTATTATTCTTTAATGCCATAACTCCAAGTCTTGTTCATCTCTTTTAAAAGTCTATATTTTGTTAGTCTTAGCTTAAATTTTGCTCCCTAAAGACCTTTCCAAAACCATGAAACTTCATGTCTTTATTCCTTTGTGTCATTTTTCTCAAAGTAACTTTCTAATATGTTTTGCAGTTATATGTATAATTACTTTTGTTTGCAATTGTTTGGTCTTATTATTCAAGTGCATCAAGTTTTAAGTGTACATCAGATATATGCTTATATATTGATACAGAATGATCTTGCACCATAATAAAAAGTAAGAGATAAATGATAAATAATAATGAATGGTGATAGTGATAAATATAATATTCAGCACCTAATTCATATTTTCTGGGAACCTTATCACTCACAAAGCTGAGTAAACCTACAAAAGAAAAACACACATTATTAAGCAGTATATGTTTATAATTCAGGTATGCATACAAAGCAATTTGTTAAATATCATCTAAGGGCTAGCTACTGTACTGCTATAGCTATTACTGCTAGACTTGGGCACTAAGCACCTAAGTACCCTGACATTCTTCCTTGGTTGTACTCCTGAAATCCACTGTTCCCTAAAGCTTAGCTCAACTGACTGATTAGTTAGATTCTCCAAATACTAGTTTATTTCAGTGCTTAACCCCTGGCTCAAGACACATAGCAAAGAAAAAAGGTGTAATGTTTCTAGACATTCTGATTTTTTCTTTTCTTAGAAAGCAGGGCTTGAACTCAGGCCCTTGCACTTACCAGGGAAACATTTATTCCACTGAACCATCTCCCCAGCCCCAACATTCTGAATTTGTAGAGAAATGGCATCTTCAAAATTGTGAAAAACTAGAAAAATAATTGCCTTACAGAGAGATAATAATTGCCTTATAAAATAATTCCTTCAGCAGACTAAGCTCATTCTTAGGCAAGCACGGGAACTGGGGTTCGATCCCCTATACCACATGCCTCTCCAGCTCCACTTCTGGGTGTGCTCAGCGGGTGACTCATGCCTGTAATCCCAGCACTGGGAAGGTTAAAAACAGGAGGACCACTATGAGCCCTAGCTGTGTTATGAGACCCTATACCAAATACATTTTAAAAATGCCTTAATTTCCTTCATAGTTAGAGTCATTTTGTTAGTTACAAAGTGTAAAAATCATACCACATATACTTAATTTACTCAAGAAATTGAAATGATCAGTGTATTAAACTTAAAAAGGGTAATTTGTCTAGGCTCCAATTTTAAATATACTCGGAGGATTTACTTTTAGATGTGTTTAATTAATGGCATTGCAAACAACTGAAATATGAAATTGAACATTTTCAAGGTTTTGTAAGGGATTGCATCTAGCATAATACTTTATTCACTTTTAAGAGTAAAAGATACTGAGGCAGAATTCAATTGAGTTGAATCCTTGCCTGAAGTATTTACATAGAAGCAGCCTTGACTAATTACTCCATTCCTCACCCTATCTCCTGCCCTGTCAGAACTTCACAAACATATAGGAGAAGAGGAGGAGACAGGACCCAGTTAGGGCAATAAGATACAGGCTATTTGCCCACGCATAGCCACAAATCTCTCTGCCTGAGACTTCACGCCTGTAAGATATAGGGGCCTCGCATTCCCACAGAGTTGCACAGCAACAAAGAAATTATAAAAGCAGGTAGAGAATGCAGATCTGGGCCTTGTGTGTTTTCCTGGATGGGAATGGGAGCACATGGGTCGCTGGCTAATTAATGAAGATTCTGTAACTCCTTTTAATTTGGTCTCCTGTGGGCAATGTATCCATACCCAATCCAGGCCATAATAGTTTTATCTATTTATCTTAGATATTGAACAACTGAGAAGACAAGAAACCCCAGATACAATTTACTAAATAATGTCACCATGTTTTGAGGGAATTTCATCTATTATGTTGGATCAATGGGCTAAGCACTTTCTTTGGCAAATGTAAGGGCCAGGCTTTGATGCCCAGTCCCCAGGATACGCTGAGCTGGTGACTGGGTCTGGGCATGGTGGCACATGCCGATGATCCAAGTGGTGGGGAGTCTGAAGATAGAAGGATCACTACAAGTCTGAGCTAAATAGTGAGACCTTGTATCAAATACATAAGTGGAAAAAAATATATCATGTTGAAAAGAGATAAGGGAAAACACAATTTGGGAAAAGGAGTGAAGATCTGTTGTGTCTTGCCAGAAGTCTATGAACAATGAATTTTTTTATCATGTTAACATGTAGTCCAAAGAAGCATCTTGACAGGATTTTGGAAGAATTAGAGAAACCACCTAGAGAAAGAGGCAGGCAAAGTTCTGTGTTGATGTCAAAGATAATTAGAAAAGTGATGAAATTTTAATGAACACTCTGAATCTAGAACGGAGCTAGGTAAATATAAATTAATGCTTTATACAACTATTTCGGGTAATTATTTCTTGTGGAGAGATCAGAAGCTCAATATGTTTGGCTTGCTTATGTTCAGATCTGCAATGTAAAAAAGTGTCCTGACATGACTGGAGAGAGAGATATCTGTGGGTTCCAAACTAGATCCTTTCTTCTTTCTCTTAGGTAAGCCAACAACAGAGGAGCTAAGAAATAAAGCCCCATGAAATGAAGAGGTGGTGAAGTAGTCATTACAACTTTAGTGTTCTATATGTCTTGTAGCCTCTGGCTTTATAGCAGTGTATAAGAGACCCAAAAATTTATCTTCATGACCCTAACAGTTCAGAAGAGGAGATAAAATAATGAACAGCAAGAATAAAAATATAGAGTGTATACACTTCAGCAGTTTGCCATAGTAATGTAGGAGCAGGGATCTGTAGATAAGGGAAAAATGGAATAGAGGGTTCATTAGGACTTTTAGCTCATCCTGACTAAAGGGAATTAAGACCAAACTTTACTAAATGATCTCCTCTGCAAAAGTATTTAAGGACTGGGGAAGAGAAACAGAAAAAACAGATTAAGGAAGTTACCAAATGGCCTTGGCCTTGCATCAAGAAACTAGAAAGAGAGCTGAGAGGCAGAACACAGAGAGAAAGCCAAATGCAGAAATAACAGCCCCTGGACCTCTAATAGAATACAAGAGAAGCAAGGGAGGGATCTGGCTAACTTTAAGACTGTATATACTCATATCTCTGCTGTGATATATACTCTAGAGTCACTCACTAGATCATTCTTCATTCTATAGTCATAGAATATCTGTGTGCCCCTTACTAATTCCAAGCCAACTGTGCCTCTGCTTGTTTTGTGGCACATGTGCTACCTAAGCTAACCATGAATAAGGCACTCCCTTGCCCACTAAGGCCTTACTTAAAGGTAGGTCAAGGACAAGTAAATGAATGGCCAAAGAGAAGCTGCATGTAGATCACCAAAAGAAATGACATTCAGCAGAGGTGCCTGAAAGCCAGTCCAGTTATGAAAGCTCCAGATGGAGGGGAGGATCTTTCCCCTTCCTGTAAAAGAAGCTGGGAACAAAGGCCCACAGGACTCCTATCTTTCCAGGCCCTCCCACCTTGAGTTTTCTTTATTAGAGTAACTATCTCTTCTCTCCACACACTTCCATTCCTCCTTACAAATAAAGTATCTTCCTTTCATTAAACTTTGTCCCTCTGATTTTTTATTGGGGATGTGTTTACGATGTTGGTGGGCTGTATGGATATCACAGTAGCACTTGTCCCCCATATGCAATTTCTTCGATTCCCTGACCAGGGAGCCAGATGTATCATTAATAAATGTCTAGAAGCTAACGGTCCTCACTAGGAGCATCTCCTGTAGATTTAGAGACCAAAGGTAATTGATATTAATCTCATGATACCTCGATAAATTTAATATTAAAAAGTTATGAAAATTTGTCTTTTCCTGATTTATACATTTTTTTGGCAGACTATATGATATAAATTGGATGCAATATTAGGTGCTTTGAAGAAAATTATGATTGTCCTAATAAATGGAATGTGACAGCAGGTAGAAAGTGGCCAGTTTAATTAAGTGGCTAGCAAGCACTCTCTGAAAGGCAGATATTTGACCAGATAGATAATTAATTAAGGGAGAGACTACATTGAACCACAGTGCCCCGGTGGCCAAGCAGCCAGGAAGTTGAGGCAAGATCAGTGTACTGTGTGATTAAAGTTGAATGAGGGAGGCAGACAAGACTGAGGTGAGGTTAGAGAAAGAGGAAGTAGTAGCTTTATATAAGATTCTACACACTTTGGAAAATAGTGTTACATGAGGTGATCTAAACCTCTCAGACTTTGAGCCAGGAGAATGCAAGGAGCTTTCATACATAGAGACATAGCACTTTCACTCCTCTGCAGAGTGTGGGATAGTAGTCCGAGCAGTCCAGCCAGGTCAGAAGCTATGACGCACGGCCAGGAGAGATGGGAGTCACATAAAATAGGGCACTAGATAATCAGATAATTTGAAGCAGTCCCCTCTGAGAAATAGTTTTATGGCATTGACACAGAGACCAAGTTATAGTTCACTGAGCATGGATGGTTGTAACAGGATCCAAGAGAGAACAAATACCCTATTAGGGCACTCTGAATTAAATTAGAATTCTTGTTCCTCCCAGAATTGCAGTGGTCATGTTGTGACTGCTCTAGTTGACTGCATGATTTTAGTTCTATCATGCTCAGAAGTCTAAACTATCCCCAGGACACTATAAAGGAGCGATGCAACATCTGATATTCTCATTTTTCTGGGCAGCGACATCCTCACTGGAAACACTTGGCCATCCTGCTAATGACTCGCATTGGGTATGAATGGTCATTATTGGAGTCTTCTGCTTCCAGTTAACTCATTTTGATCTCAGCATAAATTTCATAAAACTGAAGGTTTTAATTTTTTTTTCTGTCTTTAAAATGATTTGGTTTGTTTTTTGGAGAGATGTGGGAATTTTCCTATAGATTTAGGTTTGTCATTGTTCTATGTCGTCTATTTCCTTTCACTTTCTAAGTAGGAATTTGATGCTGTCCTATTTTGGACTGTGGTAATGAAGAAGCATGCAAAAGCAAGAGGATGTTAATACTGTTGGGGTTTTTCTAGATGTCCATATTGCTCACATTATTTTACTTTACTTCAGATTAATCCTGGTAAAATTATTATGGTTTTGCTTACGGTGGAGAAAACTGAATACGACAACTTATGTATCATGCTCAACCTGTTAACAGTAAACCTGGATTCAAGATTTGAGCTGCTTCCTTTAATTTCCCTGCAAGTGCAAAGGATAAATTCTTTCTTGTGTATGCTAGGCAGATAGGAGAATAATTTCCTGGAGCAACCCCTGAAGGAATGCTTTTTGTCCTCCAGAACTTTAAAGTTTCTTCCTGACATTCAGGCTAACTCTACTGCTTATTTTGTAATCCAGTCAAATGCAATAGCAGTTTTATAGTTTTTCCTTTGAATCTGAGATCCAAGCAACCAGCAGCAGCATGAATTCCTCTGTGTGGAAGAACTGTAATGATCTGGCTTTGTCAAGTGGTTGACACCAAATACTGTTAGTCACACTGTACTTTTTGTTGTGAGAAATGAAAATAGTTATGGAGGATCACTTTTGAGGAATAATTCAAAAACAATTTAATTTAAGCAGACTGTGTTTCTGTAAGTTGTGTAATGAAATGAAAATAGTTTAATTTTCCACTGTTAGAGATACCTACCAAAAAATATACCTTGTACAATGTTTGCTATTCCCATTACTTTTCTCTTTTTCCTTTATACCTCCTCTGAAACTGTATGTCAATTGTTCTCAGATACTATCTTCTGAGAAAGGAACAAGTGACCTTAGTCTCATGGCAAGGAGCAAAAAAGACAGAAAGTGGAAAGCGTTACAGTCCCCCTGTGGTCCTTGGGGCCTGCCTCCTCTGATGACTTGCAATCTTCTTTCTGGCCCTAGTCCTCAAAATTTCTACCATCTCCAAAAACCTCTACTTTCTGGGACTTCGGGGGACAATGTGGACCAAAGATACAGCATAAACATATGCTGCAGATACATTCTGTGATAGGTTATGTAATTGAAGCTGAGCTAATCTACTATTTCTTCATTCTACCCAATAAACATTTCAAAATTTGGTACATAAGATATCAGGCATTTGTTCTGAGACAGGGTCTCACCATTTGTTCAGGCTGACATTGAATTTACTATGTCATCCACACCAGCCTCGAATTCACAGTGATCCTCCTGCCAGAGCCTCCCATGTCCTGGGATTATGTGCACGTGCCACCTCAGCCAGGTGATTCCAGTTTTTTAATTAAAATTTGACTCATCATTGTATAGAGGAGTACAACTGTCTGTTCCTCTAACTCCTTCAACCTGAGCTCAAAGCTTAAGCTCCAAGTATAGCCATATCATGATCGATTCTTTCCGGACCAGTGTAGATCACAAGTATATGGTCTACATGAAAGATCACGGATATTTTTAAGGACTTCTATGGACCTGTTATTTCAGTTTTTCTTGTTGCTGCATGTGATTTATTTCAAATCTTCCCATAAACAAAATTTGTAGGTCAACATACATAATAATCTCTAAGCTCTTTATGTTCTTGGAAATACAAGGTACACACTTCGATGCTGTGTCTCCAGCAATGCAACTTTTTTGAAAGGGCCTTAATTATTTTTGTATTCACTTCAAAGATTCATTCAGGTAAATAGGTACCATTTACAATGTACATTTATAACGTTCTCTATTACTTTGGGTGGATACAAACAATAGAGGTCAATATATTCTGTTCAACACAAAATTTACTAGAATTTACTCACCCAAAGTAAAAAATGAAAATCAATTGTTTTGTTTTTATGAGGAAATATACTGGTCATGAAATTTTCTACCTACTGATTTCACCTATTTTCTTTTCTCATCTCTGAAGACAAAACTAATATGCATGAATGCAACTCTAAAAATTTTTCTCTAAAGATTTGTTTAAAGACTCACATAGCCAGACTTGCAATGTAGAAATAATGCTTTAACTGCCCTGCAAATCATGTGTAAAGTAAGAACTATTTTTTAAATTTTCTGGGGTTTCTCTACTATATTCCCATCTCTTGAGTTTAGAGCTTCTGTAAGATCATTATTGGGTAGTGTTTTGCAGCACATTTATTAGGTAAGTCAACACAAGCCTACATATATTTACTTATTATATTAAAGTGTCTGTATATCACAAAGAATTTGTATGGAGATATTTCACTTTGTCAGAAAATGTGAAATTCTACCAAACTAAGCTGTCTTTGTCGCTTAACCAACTGCACTGTCATTGCATGAAATTTTAATAAAGTTAACAATAAACTGTAAATGAGTTCAGTGTTATTACTTGTCATGAATTCAAGCAGCAAAGAGAAAGGAGAAACAAAAAATGCAAAGCCAGTGACATTAACATCTAAAGCAGCATTCAATGAATATCTCCCAGAACCTCAATATATATTTGGTCCCTAGAGGGAACATGTAAAGGAGCACTTCAACAATTTTAACTATAATTTATATGGTACTCGAAAGAACCACAATACTACTGTGCTGATAACATTTGAAGCCCTTCTTCTGAGCTTAAATAGAAATTATCTCACTACAATTACTTTATAATTATTTGACAACATTCATTTTGGATTATCAATATAACACGTTGTAATAAATTTAATGATTCTCTAGAATTCTTGGGATGGTATGGAATTTTCTTTAAGTCGAGTGGAATATAAGTGGCATAGGCCAAATGGAAATCTGTTTTCTTTTATTTAATGCTAATAATTTGTATATTCTGTTTTGCACAGGACAAGAAGTATCTGCCCACTATTGGACTGTGAAATGCTTTTTTACTTACAGGATGTTGTATTTTGTTACAGTTGATAATTTGAAGTTATTTAGAGGCAAACATAGAGCATAAGGATGGGTTACTTGACATGACTTCAACTAGAATGACTGAAGAAATTGGTAAAGAGAGAGTTAGGTTGTGTAAAGAATACAACAGTTTTCCTCAGACATTTGAATGACTGTTATGTCAAAGTTGAAGTGTGTTAGAATTAACCTTTAAATAGTAGTCCGCACATTATACAAACTTAGAAAATTAAAATATCCAGGGATAGACTATGTTGATTTGAGAGATACTGCCTAACAATCCACCACTAAAAGTCTTTAATTAAATACTTTATAATTATTTCTCCAATATGTTGGCTAAAAAATTAGAAAAAAAAAAAAAGAAATCCCTCTGTTGCGCACAAGACTGCATTATAACTATGTTTCACTTTAAATTTCTATGTTTACCATAAAAAGGGGTGTATTGAATTGCTTAGTGGAAAAAGCAATACTGTAACACCCAAGTGGGAAGCATATTAAGATCTAAAACAGACAATCTGTTTAAAATCAGTGACTTAATTGAATACTTCAGACAGCTTATAACTATGCATGGTCATTTATTCATATGTCTAATTCTCCGTTAGTGGGAAAATAACTCCAGTATATTTTCCAAGCCATAAAAAAGAAATATGTTACCTTACCTTGCACACTGTTTTCATACTCCTACCTATTTTCTTTCTCTATAAGTAACAAATCAAACTTTTCAATGTCTTAGATAAACCTGCCAGTTTCAGACATACTTTGGTAACTTGTGGCTACTTCAACATAGTGATAGAAATAATTAAGTCATTTTTGTTGTTCAGAAAGAATAACCTCTGGCCCATAGGCACCATCCATTAGAGTCATTTTCTGGTAGTTTCTACTAGAGTTTGAGTGTAGTGTCTGCATTGATAGAAATTTTTGTATTGAAGGAAGGTGCCATCTAGTTATTACATCCACTAATTCCTATGACAATCAGTGGAAGGACGTAGGCAGCAGGCAACACTTGTTATCATTTTTATGAACTGCTTCTTTACTGATCTTTGAACTCAGGTTATCAGAATTTTGTCAAATTGCAACCTTCCCAAATCAGAAATAATCTAAGTTAGATCTCTGTCTCAAAGATCTAGAAGTGTAACACAGCAAATTTCTTAAGGTCAATAAGCAGAAATTTCAATGTCTAAAAACTATGTTATTTTCTCTGGGTTTTCTTTATTTTTTATTTTTAGATTTATTTAATTTTGTATTTTAGGACAGGATCTACAGGGTCTCACTATGTAGATCAGACTCATAGTGATGTTCCTGTTTTAAGCCTCCCAAGCTCTGGGATTATAGGCCTGCGCCACCATGCCCAGTCTCAATCTCTGTGTCAGCACACTGGGGGGGGGGGGGCGAGGCCTTCACAGTGTGCTGGGGATAAAACCCTGGCTGCTGTGCTCTGCCTAAGTGCGGGCTTTAGTCCTCTGAGCTATCAGGCTGGCCTTTCTGGGTTTTCTTTAGATCTAATGATACATAGTTGCTATATCCACATGACATACATGGACACAAATGCTTATATTGATTCCTAAGCACAAATTGCTAAATACTAAATTTACTCTTATATTAAACTACAATTTTGACATTGAAGACAACTGCTCAATTTTTTCGGGCTAAAAGAATCCCATATTTCACTTTTTAGATTTTTTATTAGTACATGTTTGCGATTCATAAGGTATACAGTCCTTGTGTGGAATTAGTAGAAATTTGCTCTAAACCTTTTTATTCCCCCTTCTCTTCCCCGCTCCTTGTTCTCCCACCAGCCCTCATTCCCATTGCCTTTGGCAAAAGGTCTCCTTTGCAGTTTCCTATCATCTTTCTTTTATTTTGCTTCCAAAATTACTTGCATTTTAAGTTTCTGATGTTGCAGCAATGGTGTGAGCTTTTATTCTCCTGTGACTGATTCATTTCACCTAGCATTATGTTTCAAGGTAAATCCATCTTCCTAAAAATTACTCAAGTTTACAAATTTATTATTTCTCATGTCTTAGTAGTACTACACTGGAGATATGTATAAATTTCTTTATTCATCTGTTGAAGGACATATAGAGCATTTCCAGCATTTAGGTATGCCGCTTCTGAGTAGCTTCCCTAAAGTCCTACGGATATCAAAGTACAGTGCTACATGCACAATCCACAACTGTAACAGTGCAACTCACAATTACTAAATGTTGAAAGTGACATGTTACCATCAGATGAATGGATAAAGAAAATCCAATATGTTCTGTTGTTAACATTACATAGTTCTATAGCATCTAATGATCCTTCTCTTTTGAGATTAAAAAAAATGCTGATTTTTTTTCTCCTACCCATCTTCTGTGATGAAGTAATTTTTTAGTGATACATTTAATAATATACATAAAATTCTTATTCTTGTAGGACTTACTTAAAATGTAGGCCTTTGATGTATTGATCTTCACATACTATTTTTAAACTAATATATATACTTCAATATCTATTCTAATGGTATGCTTTTTGTTTTTCCAGAAAAAAAAAAAAAGACACGATGAAAGTTTTCTTTTCAATGCTTCTTTAACATTGGAGGGTCCTAAATTGTATCTTTTCGTGACCACACTGGTGGTGACGGGGGCATCATAGTTAAATGTCCATCTAGCTGTCACCACCGGGCGCATCCATTTTCAGTCTAGAAGACATTATTATGGGAATTATATAAAGAAGAGCATGCAGAGATGTTT
Source organism: Ctenomys sociabilis (assembly GCA_004027165.1). Classification (NCBI taxonomy): domain Eukaryota; kingdom Metazoa; phylum Chordata; class Mammalia; order Rodentia; family Ctenomyidae; genus Ctenomys; species Ctenomys sociabilis. The sequence continues at coordinate 11,581 of PVKA01024140.1, forward strand.
CAACTCGATCATTACATTCTGAGTGTGCAGTGGGTGAGACGTTTCAACCTGATGGGGCGCCAGGCCACAGGTCTCCAAGGTTGCTGCAATATTTATGATTATACATTAATCATTCCCCAATTTGCAAATTTGAGGCACAGAAATGGTTCGTGCCAGTTCTGATTAGCGACAGAGCATTCAATCCCAGATAGAAGTGTAAAGCTCTGAACTTCAACCAGATGCCTAGGGGTAATCACTCTTTTGGGATCTGTCAACCGTTCACGTGCACCATCATTCTGGAACAGAGCATTCGACGACTGCGCGGTGGTGCGCAGTCTGCGATTGATCTAGTACAGGAAGTGGTGTCCCTTTGTCCTCACTTTCATTTCCTTAGTTTACCTTGCCCACAAGCAAAAATGGTCTGAAAATATTACATGGAATATTTTTTTAAAAATAAATCATAAATTGTAAATTACATGCCATTGCAAGATCCCACTGGAAGCAGAGAGGAGCACGAGCCACCATTCATTTAGTTTATTACCGCTATATTCACTATCTGCACTTATCAGTTTATCATATGTTACAGCATTGCTTATGTTCAAGTAAGCCTTCTTTTACTAATAACGGTACCAAACTGCAAAAGTAGTGATCCTAAAATCTCAGATATTTTGAAGAGGAGGTACAAATTGTTCCTCTTTTATTTTTTAAAATCTTTTTATGTATTTACATGGTACAGGGTCTCTCTATGCAGCTCATTGCGATCCTCCTGTCTCAGTCTCCCTAGCACGGGGATTACAGGCATGCGCCACCATGCCGGGTTTCAGAGGCTGGCCCTGTGTGCCCAGCAACCCCGGGCTGGAACAGCATGTGGCGCCTGGGATTGAAACTGGGTCATTACACTTGCCTTAGTGCTTAGACCACTAAGTTATCTCTCTAGCCCCTACAAAATGTTTAAGTCCACTATAATAAGATTTTTTTATGAAGCAGGGAAGGACATATGTAAGTTTTATAATAATTATTATAATTATTCCATTTGATTGTTATTAATCTCTCACTGTGCCTGATTTGAGAGATAAACTTTATGAGAGGCATGCGTGTATAAGAAGAACATGCTGTATAAACACATAGGTACATACATATTCATGTACATGTACAAACACACACAGACATACACACCAACATATGTGCATGACTTGATACTTTATACTCTCAGGCATTCACCAGAATTCTTGGATCCTATTCCCAGGGCAAAGAAAAGCTAATATATTTAAACCTTTTTCTTGAAAGGCCAAAAGTAAAATAATTGAAGAAATTATTGTAACAGCTTTCTGAGAACATGAACAATTAAATACAAAAGAATCCAGTGATCTTTTGCTACGGTGAAATCACATCAATTTTTTTTGTTGTTCTACAGCTTTCAAAATTTTCAGATTCAGAGGGTGAAACCTGAGATTCTTTCCTCTAGCAGTCAAAATTTGAAACCTAAAGCAATAAAAAAAGACTAAGTGATGTTACAGGCAGTTATTTCTTATTAAAATAAAATTTTAATATTTCTTGTGAACTGAATCAGATACAGAACACCTCTAGAACTTCCAGGTAATATTTTTATCAAAAACCTGTGCAGTCACATTTCCCTGCCCATGTCTTATGAGGGATGGAATTTGCCTAGATACAGTGGGCAGATGGCTGCTTTTCTCTTCTTTTTATAATTGTAAGTATCCATTATTTCTAGTCTCCTCAAAATGTACTACTCATAAAAAAAATGGGCCATACCTACATAAGACGGTACTTACTACAAAAACAGATGTAAAGCAACATGAATGTAGAAGAATTTATAGGATTGGTTTACAGTGGCTGCCTATAGACTCAGGTGTGGAAGAGTGCAAAGGGGCTGCTGTGCCCTGTAGCTCAAAGAACTGGAGCTCAGTGTGCTGCCCCGGGAGAGCCCACATCAAGAGCCAGTGGTCTGCAGTGGAAGGCTGAAGGGTGTGTGCTGGAAGCCAGAGATGATGTTCCAGGTGAGGGTGAAGCCTGGAGCTCTTCCATAAGAACAAAAGTGAGCCTTCTTGGGGCTAGTGAGATAGCTCAGAGGTCTAAAGCACCTGCTTAGGCAAGCTGAGGCAAGTGTAGGGACCACGGTTCAATTCCCAGCATCACATGCCACCCAGTTCCACCCCCAGAGTGGGCTGAGCCAGTCACACACACACACAAAACAGTGAGCCTTCTTTCTTTACTTCCCTTTTATTCCATCAGGGTGATAATACTACTTAAGGTGGATCTTCTGCACCCAAAATTTTGCTGAGTTAATTTCTTTGGGCATTTCTTATTCAAGTTAACACAGTCAGTTAACTCTTGTAATACCTTAAAGGCTCAAGCTCTTAAGTTATCTAACAAATATAGTACAGGGTGACTTTGCAGAAAAACTTCTATCATGCTGTAAGTATAACAGAATTATAATACACTGCACAAAATTTGAAAATTGTGAAATTCAATTCATAGGTCAAGCAATGGGAAAAAACATACTGTTTAAATAAGAACTGTATAGTAATTACATTGCTAACAATTATATAGTTAATGTGAGACCAAACACAAAAAGAACAGCAACATTAAACTAGCTAAACGTATCAACTAAAATATCTTCAGCTAGAATGGGATTTTATTTTCTGTACCTTAATTTTATCCTCTTTTCCACAGATATGTTTTTCTATAGTCAATTGGCAAAATGAAGGGCTATCACTTATGGTCTACCCCAGATGGAGTCTCAGAACAGACTAACAAGAAAAAGTCAGAGAATAGCTGAATTTGGAGTTCATATCTGCTGGACTTTATCTGAAGATTGAAAAATATTCTTCAGTTTAATGAATACAATATGATTGGGCTCTGGAGTGAAGTCTGAGGCACCATTCAAATAGAAGTTCAACTTATTAAAGCACCTGATTCCACTTAAATTTTTCATGAAGCAGACAAGTGGAGAAATTTGAAGCTACTGCTGCAAGAATAGAAGCCAAAGCACCTCCTGAGGTGACTTGGTGTAACACTGCATCATCCTGAAGAGTCCAAAATGGGACTAAGGATGTAGAATTTATTTTACATTAGAAAAATTCAGAAAAATATCATACATTTACCCCTCTGTTCTTTGGATTGTGAAAATGTACTCAGGTTCATATAAATTTAAAGGCCAAAGACAGCTTGGGCATACTTAGCTAAACCACCACCTGAACTCTCGTTTGCATGTGTGAGCATTTGATCACTGAATCTTGATATGTAATACATTTAGAAGTAAGATGTGCTGCTATTATAATCATAAAATGAAAACTTACAGAAATGTGATAGGCCTATCCATTATTTATATCAAAAAGCAATAATTATAGACTCCAAAGAAATTAAATCACCCTTTTTCTACTTGGTATTTACCTTTTGTTTTATTCCACTGAGTTTTCTTCTTCATTCAATTAACCTTGATTTTCCTAAGAGAACTAATGAAAGTAACATGTGATGAGTGACTTGCTGATTCGAAGTTAGTTCAGGCCTTTCTACAGTCACTCATTTAGGACATTTTTCTCTCCCATCTCTAAAAGTAATATGCAATAAAAGAGAAAGACCCTGTAATGTTTAAGATGTAAATTAGCATAATTTTATTTAAAATGTACTGTGTGTTTCATTTTGGTAAACTTAACATTTAAATTTTAACCATTCTCTCGTGCCTTTGATAAGGCACGATTTTGCTGAGGAGCGTGGGACCCTTGCACTAAGAGCAAATGCACAGTAAATTTTGCTAATTACTGTGTATCATCCATCCATAAGAGATCCGATTTTCTTTAGCTATTTTTAAGCTTTGAATATGGTGAGGTGATAAAGAGCATTTTCTGTTAAGCAAGTGTTCTTCCTCATGACAAATTGAAGGTTTTAAGCATGTGTTGCACTTCTGATTTTGTGGATTATGAAATCTAATGGATTCCCGCATCTACTAAGGTAAAATGTGTGACTTTGCTTTCAGGACCTTCTTACCCGCTCAGTAAAGAACACCCAGTGCCTTGGCTCCACAGAAGTTGCAGGAGCTCTTCAAAGTATTTTTTTTTAATTTCATAGAAAATGTTAAATATTACGTGGAGAAAAATGTTTTAAAATATAGTTAGTAGTGCAATTTTATATTAGCAGATTTTAAAGTCATAATTTTAATATTTTTATAGAGAAAGGTTTATAAACACCAAAGTCCTAAGGATCTGGGAAGATCATAATGCATCCTCTGATATTACTGATTTAAGACATTACTGAATAAAGAGGAGAAGTGAAGAAATACATTATGTGCAATATTAGATTTTTTTATTGAAGAAATTCCAAAAATCAATTTATTAACCACACATACAGTGGATTTTAATTTCTTTCAGGCTAAGCTGAAAGGTATAAAGTGAATATGTTCTAGCATTTTCAAAAAGTGACAAAAACACTGTTCTTTACCACATTCAAGTGAACTTTTCGACGTGGTTCTGCGTCATTTGTCACTCAACCAAAGGTGCTTTCCTGATTCCAGGTTAGATGATCGGCGGTGACACGATGCTACCAGGATGTGTTTCTCACAGCAATCACCTGAATGGAGCACATGGGTCCCTCTTTAGTATTTTATGGAATAGAATATCTCGGAATGAAGATGCCACACACAGCCACCAGTGGTAGCTACCACTTACCTGAGGACATGATCTTGTGCACTGTACATGAAGTTTTGCATCTGGTTTTTGGCATTATGCTTCTAAGGGTTAAATATTGTCTTTTTGAGACAGGGTTTCATGATTCAGTCTAGGTATACCTTGAGCTTACTCTGTAGCCCAGAATATACTCAAACTCAGTGATTCTCCTGTCTCATCCACGTGAGTGATGGGATTAGAGGAATGCACCAACATGCCTGGCCAACAACAACAGCAAAAAGAAAATTGTGATTTTATGAGACTGCTTCAAGTTGCTGAATGTATCGATATTCTGTGCCTAAGTGGTATCTCAAGATACGGGTGTAAGTATTTTGTTTAACTATTCACTCATAGAAGGACATTTAAACTCTTTCCAGCTTGGAATAATTATTCATGAAGATGCTATAAATATCTGTGTGCAGATTTTTGTGTAAACACAAGTTTACCTCTCTAATCTGCATCACTATGTACCTTCACTAATGGATTGTTACTAATAGTAAATAATAAAGTCACATTAGTTTATAAAAAGTTAAAGGGAAGGAAAAATTGGTCAAAATATGTAACATCTGGATAAGAACTTCGATGCTCCCTGACACAGCAGGATGCATATAGTTAACAATAAAACATTATCCTGCTTAGGCAGAGCACAGCGGCTGGGGTTCCATCCCCAGAGTGCCATGCTGGCCCTGCCCATGGGGTGCGCTGAGAAGGCACTTGAGACTGGGCGTAGGGGGGCACACCTGTAATCCCAGCACTTGGGAGGCTGAAAACAGGACAACCACTTTTTCTGATCTACAAAGTGAAACCCCGTAAACCTTGTAGATCATGTCCTAAAATATCCTGTCCTATAACATATTTAAAAATATGCTATAACAATAAAACACTGTGTATCCCACAATAGAGAATTCTAAATCATGTCACTGTAAAACATGATAATAGTTTAAGGTAATAATATGTCATGTATTTGCTACAAGGTCTTACTATGCAGCTCAGACTTCTAGTGATCCTTCTGTTTCAGCCTCCCCAGAGCTGGTATTACAGGTGTGCACTACCATGCCCAGTCTTGGTGGTGGGACCTTTTGCCATGCATACTGGGGGTCAAATCTGATCCTTGCACTTGTCTATGCAGGTGCTTAATTGGCTGAGCTCTGTCCAGGTGATGATATATTAATTACCTTCATTTGATGATTATCAGTATATTCCTGAATGGGGCAGTGAGATAGCTCAGTGGTCTAAATCGCCTGCTTAGACAAGCTTAGGCATTAGCAGAGATGGTGGTCCAATCCCCAACAGCACATTCCGTTGCAGCCCCACTCCCAGGGTGGGCTGAGCCCACCACAGAATCTGGGTGTAGTGGCTCACGACTGTAATTCCAGGGCTGGAGAGACTGAAAGCAGGAGGCCTGAGTTGTATAGTGAGATCCTGTAAGAACCAAATATGCTAAATAATAAAACAACAAAATAATAGAATATATACTTGAAGTAAAATATTACATTGTGTGCTGTGTCGGGCCCATCCCAGGGGCGCGTTGACACGGTGCTTGGGACTGGGTGTGCAGGTGCACAGCTGCAATCCCGGCACTTGGAAGGCTGAAAGCAGGAGATCACTGCGAGTCTGACCTGTGTAGTGAGACCCTGCAGACTCTTGTTAAAATTTAAAAAAATTACATTGTGACATACTTGTGAACAAATGTCAATAAAAATAGAATTAATAATAACTTTTAAATACTTCTTTAAAATTCTTCTAGCTATTACCTTAAACATTCTGTTCCTCTGTCATATGAAAATTACCTTGAGGCAGTAGTAGTTTTCAGGTATATTATTACACCAACCATCCCAGATGTCACAGTGCAGATTGCTCTAGAGCCAAATTAAACTGCTTCAGACATTTGGTTTATTAAGTCAATATAGAATACATGATGAGAATTGAAAGGGAAAATTTGAGAAGAGTTAAACCTAAAGTACACACAAGATGGAAGGTACTCTTCTCTGGGTATTGGATAACTCAACATTTATGTAGAGTATTTCATATATATATATATATATATATATATATATATATATATATATATATATATATTAAAACAAAAGCATAGGAAGTCTCTTTACATCTTTACATCATTTCTTTATTTTATTTTACATATGCATGTCCTGTGATATTCACAAACAAAATTTACATCTCGATCTCCTTTTTATTTCTGGGATTCTAGTCAATGTCACAATTGTTTTTCTTCAGAATTCACATAATCTCAGTCCAAAATATTTCTTAGGGCTTATTCATCTATAAATTTTGCAGAGTTACTTCATTTATTATTGTTGTTGTTATTATTACTGTTTGGGCTGGCGATTGAATCCAGAGCCTTTTCCAAGGCTAGTGTTTGACCACTGAAATGCATTACATTCTGGGCCTCAGAGTTCTTTTCATAATCAAACTCCCTTCCAGAGTCTTCTATTGACTTTCAAGCATACTCTAGGTCTTCACAATCAGACCATTCCCATTTCTTGCGCAATTTCTAAAAGTACTGAGTCAATTTCCTCCCTTAGAATTTGTTTTGATTAGGGCCGGGAAGATGACTCAGTGGAATAAGGGATAAGGGTTTCCCCGGCAAGCGCAAAGGCCTGAGTTCAATCCCGGGTTCCAACAACAACAACAACAACAACAACAACAACAACAACAAAAGAATTGGTTCTTATTAGATCTAGAAAGGCCCTTGACTCTCATGTGTTCAGGGGCAGAGCTTTTGGAAAGTGTAGAACCATATGTGTACTTCATTACTTGGTGAATTCATCCCCTGAGCAGAGCAGTTGCAGGCCAGTGTGCTGTTAGAGAGAGACAGTAGGACCTGAGGCACGACAGGTCACTGGGTACATAATCTACAAAGGTGTTTCTGCATTGCTAGTTCTTCCTTTTGCCCTCTGCTTTTTCTTTTCTTTTGTTATTCTCTCTCTCTCTCTCTCTCTCTCTCTCTCTCTCTCTCTTTCTTTTTCTTTTTTGTTTTGGCAGGATCTCCCTATGTGGTTCAGGCTGGCCCTGAACTCATTCTGGCCTTGCACTTACAGCAATCCTCTTGCCTCATCCTTCATTTCAGTGCTGGTATTATAGGCATGGAGCACCACACCTGGCTTCCCCTTGCTTCTTAGTTTCTAAGACAAAAAGCACTTTCCTTTGGCAGAAACTTCCCACACATTCTCTCTGACTTAAAGCCAGCCAACTATGGGCTGGATCCTGTAAAAGTCATAAGCCAACATAAACTTTTAAGTTGTGAGTGTCTGATACTCTGCTCCAGTAATGAGAAGGTGACTAAGATTTTATTACCAGTAAGCTCTTGATATGACAATACCTGAAAATGTAATTCAAAAAATGCCTTGAAATGTTTATCAGGCAGAGTTTAGGGAGGTTTGGAGACATCTGTTAGAGAAGCCTGAGTATATTGTAAACCAAATAATTTGATGTGAGATACCGGTTGGAGTTTAGGGGACCAGAATGTTGATAGAAATGCACACAATGAAGACCAGGCTCAGGGCAGGAGAGATAGCTGGGTGCTCTAAGCACCTACCTGCCAAGCCCAAGAACCTGGCTTTGATCCCCAGTACCACATAACATGTTGGCCCCAGAACCTCGGGTGTACCCTGAGGCCACCAGATGTGGTGGTGCACTCCTGTAATCCCAGCACTGGGAAACTGATACAGGAGGTTCACTATGAGACTGAGCTGTGTAGTAAGACCCTGAATGAAATAAATAAAAGATTAAAAACATAAAGACCAAGCCCAGGAGGTTTCAATTGAGAGCAAGACCTACATGGGCAATTGGGCTACAAGATATACATACATGTTACACTCTGCCAGAAAAGTTCATCTGTAGTTTGCCAACAGTCTGAGATGCTTTTGTTGGACATTGAGATTAAAGGTGGCAGACTGATTAACCTGATGGAGTCTATTTCCATGCAATCTAATGTTAAAGCTATGGCATGTGCCTGGGATACCAATGGTGGATTCAACAGATAGATTCTAAGTTCTTGTGTGTGGAAGGCAGAGAATTGCAGCGTACACCAGGATGACGACAAAGCAGCTATTTGCTGAAGGTCATAGACAGAGAAATGGTGCAGGGATGTACAGAAGGCATAGCACATGCTGTATGGGTAAAGTGTGGTTTTGGGGCAAGGATGATAAAAAGAAAAGGGTGAGCATGTTGTTCGGGCTGGTATCACGTGGAATGCTCTCTTAGCTCAAGTAGGTGGAGCAGAGTGCCTTTCTCAGCCCTCCATATCCTATCTTTACTAATCCTGGCTATTTTCAGCTGGGTTTACAATTTACATCATGAGAAAAAAACTCACTTGAAGAGTCTGGAGCTTTGCCAGAAAGGAAGCATTTGCAACACAGAGGCGAAGGAGAGACTGGTTGTTGAAAAGATTCACATTTTTAAAAACGTCTAGTACTTTGCATTAGTACTGGAGAAAATATACTTTGGGGATACATCAGAAAACATTAAGACTTTGCTCCTCACAGGAGTAAGGGTGTAAAGTTATAAAGCATGCATTTCAAAAGAGAGCCCTTGGGCACCTTTCTTGAGAAGGGCTGTCAGGGAAATTGGTTCCTCAAGATTAATACCATGGTGCTCAGCCATCTAGGTACTCAGGCTCACTGCTTGACTTGAGAGCCACCATGTTTTAGAGTCATGGAAATTCTAAGAGCTGTGCTATCAGAGCGCTTCCACCCAGAATTCAGGAGAAGGCAGTATATCCTTGAGAGAAAAGTATGCATGGTTGTCAAACTAAAACTGGTAATTCAATGGGCACCTGAGCAGAAGATGGAGAATCCAGAAACAGAACCTCTGAGAAAAGCTTCAAGAAGTCAAGCAAGTCAACCCCAGAGGGAGGCTCTTAGGGATGCAATTAGTGATGCCATGGAAGGAGGGGCACCCAGCCTTTTGGAGCTTATATATTGCCACAGCTTATTCAAGATATTAATCATGGAGCTATAGAATTCAGTGTTTTCCTGGCTGGGTTTCAGGCTTTCCAGTGTCTTCTTCCCTTATGTCTCCCTATTTCCCTTTGGAGGAACTGCAATGTTTATGCTGTGCCACGGTACATTGAAAGTGACTGACTTTCATTTTGACTTTTGAAGGGGATCATATTTGAGATTTCTTTCATTCTCAGCAGAGAAATCAAACTTAGACTCTTCAGCAATGAAGGAACAGTTAACATTCAATGACTCTTAGAAATGGACTAACTGCATTTTGTATAAAAAATGCTCACAAGTCTTTCAGGGGCATGGATAGAATGTTGTACTTTAAACAGAGAATGTCCCCAAAATCCATAGACTCTTTGAGGTGAAGCTTTTGGAAGGTGAATGGATTCACTGCATTCACCTATTAATAAATTCAGCAGCTGCACATGCTGCTAGGAGGGGGGCCTGGCTAGAGCCGGTCACTAGAGATGTGACCGGGGAGGGTGTATCTTTTTCCCCGGCTTCTTCCCTCATTCTCTGCTTCCTGGATTCCATAATGTGGGCAAGTTTCTCCACTAGGTCCTTCAATGGTATCCATTTTGCCATCCCGCAGTGAACCAGGATCCTCTAGCTGCCATAAGCCAAAATAAATTTTTCCTCCTTTAAGTTGTGGGTAGATTTTGGGTATTTTGTTCTTTGACTACAAAGAGACCAAGACACCATTTCTCAAATGCTTCCAGGACATCTCAAGGAAAAGGCTCCTTTCCTTTCCTCAGTTGTTACCAAGCAGGCACAAGCATTCTCATCTCATTCAGGTGAGTGCTTCAGTATTACTTCCTCAGGAATAGTTTTCCTGGCAATCTTCTTGTAAAAACAGACAAAAGTTTGCCTTTTTTACTTCATATCTTCTATGTTGTTTTCAATTTTTTTCTTCAGAGAAACTAAAGTTTTCTAAACCATCAGAAAATGAGTATAAATACGTAAAGGTCAATCTTGCTTTTTTATCTGAAAGTCTGACTTTCTCCCCTCTCCCAACAATAAATCCCAGTAAGAGCAGAAAATGTAGATTATGGCCCATATGTTAATGCACTAAGTGTGTGTAAAAGACATGAATAAATGTTAACAGAAAATATAATTTCACTTCCTATGATACAGTGCTCTCTCATCTTCCCTTCTAAATTACCCTATAATTTTATCTCCTTTGTGAAGTACATATTATATGAAAGTAAGTTTAAGCATTTGGCAACTCTGAAAGTTTTCAAATGATTTGAAGAAGGTGAAAGGCAATAAAGCCCTCAGGAACACATTCACTCCTGCTATCAAATCAGACACATGTGTTATGTCAGCTTGCCTTTTCTGCAAAGAAATATTGACACCCACAATTTAAGGAGGGATTGGTTTGATTTGGCTCATAGTTTTGAGGAATGAAGGTCCTGGTCGAATGGCTCTGAGGCAGCAGGGACAAGATGGAAGAATATGGTAGAGGAGAGCCAGTAACTTCTTGAAAGCCTGGAAGCAGAGAGAGAAAGTAGGAACCACGGAGGCAGACACAGCTCCTCATTCACCCCACCCCCCGAGACACCTCTGCCAGTCAGTTCCCCACCTACTAACTACATTCACTTTAGTCTTCATCAATGATCAATCAGCTGGCGATGATAACACTCCCATGACTCAACCACCTGCAGAAAAGCTCCACCCCTGAAAGTGTGATGATTTGGGGCTACAATCTAGGTCTACACTGCAATGGCATGAGAGGTACCTTCCAAATATAAGGGATGACCAAATATCTCAGTGGATTAAAGTGCCTACAAGCAGGAACAGGGGCCTGGGGTCCAATCACAGGGTCCGTTGTGCCGGTCTCAACCCCGGGGCATGCTGAGAGGCAAATGAGACTGGGGGTGGTGGCGCGTACCTGCAATCCCACCTCTTAGGAGACTGCAAACACGCGGATCACTTCAAGTCTGATCTAGTAGTGAGATGAGACCCTGAATACCCTGTGGACCCTTCCCTAAAATACAAATATATATATATATATATATATATATATATATATATATATATATATATATATATATATATCTTGTTACTGAAATATAGTTTTGTATTAGCTTCCTCGTTACTGGAAGAAATAACTGATATTTCTGCAATTTAAAGGCAGAACAGTTTATTTCAGTTCACAGTTTGAGAGGCTTCAGTGCATCTTCAGCCGATTCCAATGTAGCAACATGGAAGCGCCTGAGCACTTCGTGGTGGCTGGGTGGCAGATAGCACAGGCAGGACCTCTATGACCAGGGTTTCCTGCAGGTCATACCCTAAGGGGCCTACTGCTATCTGGGCCTGCCTTCCAACAGCATAGTTGTCTGTGGATGTGAGTGGATTCATCTGCCGATAAGCATGGTGTCCCATGTTCCGATCACCCTATAAGTGTCTCCTGATCCAAGTGACTTGGTGATGAAAATGAACTGGCCCAATTCTGCCCCTTGTCAGCTTGACACCAAAGCACATCTCCTTCAATTATACCTAATCTTGAAATAAGCATAGTAACAATGATTCTGCCTAATACAATACACTAATCTGTGTACAACCAAAAACACAGTTATCTGTAGATCTATTTGATTCTCACTAAAGAAGGTGATCAAATGTTGCCTGTCTCAGGCAGAACATTCCTGTGGTATCCTTTGGATATATCCTCTCAGTATGGAGGACACTGCTTGGGTATTCTGACTCCTTCCTTTGCTTCACCCCTTGTCAGTGATATTTTATTCTACCTGACTTCTGCTGCTAAGATCATATAGCCTTTAGTGAACATTGCCAAGTCACTTATAAACTGGCATAAGTGGTAGAAGTCTCCAATGACTTATTTTAGGCTTATAATTCTCCATAAGCCATATAAATAAGACCAGTGTCGGAAAAATATCAGAAAATTTGCAAGGAAAATGCCCAGGAGATTCAAACCTGTGGAAATAGGGTAGTTTAGCTAGCTGATTTTTTTTTAAATTTCTAACTTGGGCAGAAAGGAAAACCATTTCTTTGTCTTTCTGAATGAAATGGATTGATACACTAGGGCTTACAGGCTTCACAGGTGGACCTTTCAAGAAGGCCTGGAGTGGGGGAACAATGGCGGGCCTGGCCACCGGCAGTCCCTGCAGTGTAGAGATTCACATGCACTCAGGGTTCTCACATGCTGTGACTTGACCTGCAGCACCTGTACATTGAAAAAAAGTACTGTAAACAATAAACATTAGTTATATGTGAATTTTAAATATTGTCTTTTAAACTGATGACATAGTTTTAGCTCTCTTAGATATTATATGAAGAATAGAAAGATGTATAAATCTCAACATCAGTAATTATTTGATAATAAGTATAATGCATTCACTTTAGTGGCATTTAGTTCAATGGAAACATGAGTTAATAGCTCATGAAAATGATTTTTCTGTTACTTAATGAGGGTGACATTGAATTCAAAATTGTGCATTGAGTCAGCTCCTTTAAGAAAGAAAACTTTAGAAAGCATCGATGTCTTAGAATAAAATAGTAAAAGTGAATTTTAAAAATGCTGTGAAAACATAACTTCAAAAGTCTCAGTTATAAGTGAAATTCATTTTAAATGCTTTGATGCAATGATTTAATTATTTCAAAGACTGAACAGTTCATTGCATCACCTCTAATTGCAAACTATTATTCATATATTTTAGTGATAAAGCTTACATTCAGTTACTTGGAGTATTTAGACATCTAATAACACTGTACATAAATACTATCATTCAGAAGATGATGTGGTGCAAAATTTGTACTGAAAAAATATGACCAATTTTAAATATTTTATAGAAAAACCCTAACAAATCCACTTTTTACACCAGTTTTAAATTTTTCTAGGCTAATCTTCCTGAGTAGAGGACTGTGGAGCAGAAAGCTTTAAATAATGGTAATCTAAAAGAAGTAGATCTTGAAATATTTCAGAAGGGTAAATTTTATATTCTTGTGGATATTGTCTTGAGTAGGTGTGGCCTTTGGAGTCTAAGGCATTGTAGAATTACAGTCCTTCACATTCAAATGTGAAGAGGCAGTGAAATTTTCCAGGTTAATCCATCATTATTACTCTTAAAAATTTAGATTCTGAGTTGTTTCTAGAGATAGTCATGAAAACTTAAACTTCTTTGTTATAAATTGATGTTTTTTATTAATAAATTTATTTTAATTTCTCTTTTTTTCTCTGTTCATTCTCTTTCTCTTGTAAGTCAGAGAGATGGAGGATCATAGTTGCATTTTCCTGTTACATTTCATATATCCCTTCCATAGTTAGCATGTAAGTGTTATGAGTTAATAAAATTAATATTATACTGTACTTCCATCTATGTCTGTATTTATATCTATCTGATTTATTTCCCATATATCTCTCAGTTATAACTTTGAAATCCATACTACATAAATTCTTGGGTCTTTTTTTTATTGAGAGACAAACATCAATGAAACAGTTTCAAAGTTGATCAATAAGATAGTTTCAACAATTAATACTTTTTACACTGTTATTTTCCTAGTGATTATCCATAGTAAAAGAAGCAGACAGGATATCCTGTCCGAACAGTATTACTACAAGTCATTCTTCTCATGGAATTAAGCAAAAGCATCTGCATATCTATCCCAACTATTCTGTATATATATAATACAAAATGGTCCTTCCTTTGTATCCTTTTTTTTTTTGTTGTTTTTTTTGTCCTGTCAGAGATGGGTATTCTATTAGCATTCAAATATTGTAGATGCTTGAATTCAGCAAAACACTCCAAAACAGTCCAGCAGTCCACAATGGGAATGGGTTATCCACCGAAGTTGTTGACAGCTCAGCATATTAATATGGTTTTACATTATATACTTTGTTTTTATACTTTTCTGAATGGTTAAGACCAAGATAAAGCAAGACCTATATAATAAGAAATGCAACTTTCGTAACTGATAAGGTCAGTCAAGTCTCCTTAGGGTTTATCCTGTAACCTGCACTTTGTAGATCCTTTGTCAGTGTCAGCCATGTGGATGAGTCACAGTCTAGATGACTCACAGCCGTTGCTTGACCAATTTACTCTCTGTTATGATAACATATTGCAAGACAAGTATGCTTTACTTTGTGCCTATAGTTTTCAAATGTTGCAGTACACTGTACCGTATGACCCCAGGTAAACTTTTTCAATTCTATTATGAGAATTGTTAGTCTCATCACTTCTAGTTCACAGAACTCTCTTCACCACATTTATCTCCCTAGAACAAACCAAATCCTTATTATATGCCCAAAATGCTTACAGAGTTCTTAAGGCTATAACCTTCTACATTCTAATCCTCAATCAATTGTCTTCAACTTCATCTTCTCCAGAAAACATGTGTTTTGACCTAATGACTTTTCCATTTTCATTTCTCTTTGCTACAACTTCTAGATATAAACTCATCATAGGCATTAAGTAACCTGTTTAAGAATACAAGTTTTCAAGTATTATATTTTTATTTTGTATAATTTTCACTGAAGTTTAATCATCATATTATTAAATGCATATATTGTGTTCAGCTTGTTGAGTTTCTACACTTTTATACAACAATCAAGACATTACTAAAATAAGATGTGGAACATACATCACTTCTTTTTATGGCAAATCTCTCTTCCAGAGGAAGATTTGATGATTTCTTGTCATACATTAGTTCTATCAGTTTTCAGACTTAATTTTTTGTATCAGGAATCAAAACACCCAGGCGCTGTAGTACTGAGCTATCTCCCCTGCCCTGTTTATAGTTAAATGGAACTACAAAGTAATATATTATGTTGTATCCATTTATCTTATCAACATATTAGTTTTGAGTTTCCTCTTTGATGTCACATTCATAATTGGTTTGTGCATTTTTATTGCTGTGAGATTATATTTTTAAAAACTTTGTTAAATTATTGACATTACAGGCAATCTTAGATTTTTGCAATTATAAATGAATAACATTTCAATAATGAATATTTTAACAAAATTTATTTAGTGAATGCATATTTTTATTTGCCTCAAATAAACACTAAAGAGTAGAATTTCAGGATCTAGCAAGACTCATATTCTTAACTGAGAAAAGATCTACCATACAATGTTACATAGTAGTAAATTTTAACATTTCCACTAACAATCGCAAAGCTTACTGCTGTCCTATACTCTCTCCAAAATTAGATTTTGATAGTCTCACTTATCTTAACTACTTTGATATATGTTAAATGGTAATTCATTATTCTTTGAAGCTAAGTTTCCTAATAATAATATAAAATGTTTTTTGTGCATTTACTGGCTGTTCATCTATTTTGTTTAGTGAAGTGTCAGTTTAAACAATTCAATACATTTTTATTAGCTTACTTTTCTGTTGATTTGTACTAGTTACAAATTACTGATGATTACGAATCTTTGTCAAATGCATGCAATGTAACTAGTTCCCTGAGGCTGATCTATTGCTTTTTCTTAATATGGTCATTGATGAGCAAAAATCATAATTTTTATTGTTTACTGCTACATTATATATATGTACATATATATAAAACAATCACATTCATTATATGATATTTATGCCATATATGATATAACCAGATTTTTTTCCACTCCTTTATCCTCTGTTCAACCAATCATAATTTGTTTATAAACCTGGCTCACTGAATTTAGATTTGTTAGTAGTTTTATGCCATGTCTAAATCACTCCTTTGAGAAGATTGTTGAGGAAGTGTCCCATATCTTGTAGAAATATGATGCTTAAAGAGCCTATGCTTAGAGTTAGATGTATCCTCAATTAATAGTTTGCAAATAGAATGAAGTGGGGATCAAAGTTGTTTTTAGTTTTGTTATATAACTATATTTCCATTGCTGAGATCCTTTCTTTTATCACTGAAGTAATTTGACATTTTAGTTGAAAATCAGTTAAATATATTTGTGAGTTTTTCTGACTACATATCAATGTTTTATTGCTTTACTTTATTTATTTATTTATTTATTTATTTATTTATTTATTTATGGAACCAGGGATCAAACTCAGGCCCTTGCATTTGCCAGTGAAGCACTTATTCCACTGAGCCATCTTCCCAGCCCCTGCTTTACTTTATTTATATTTAGAATAATGTGACAATGCCTTGATTAGTGGAACTTTTCAGTATACTTTCAAGGTAGATACATTGAATTACCTAACATTATTCTTTATGATTATTTTTTACCAATTTACGTTTATCTACTAATATATAAATTTCAAAGTTTTATTATTTTTTATAAAATAGTCTATCATAATTTTATAGTCATTTCAACGAGTATTGTTATATTTTTATGTTCTAACACACGAATGTATAAAATCCTTAAAATTTTTCTAAAAATTTCTCTAAACATGGTTTTGTATTTGGCAGAAACGTTTTGTTAAATTGATTTCTAGGTGTTTTACATGATTGAATAAGTTTGTAAATGCTATTATTTTTTACTTTCATTTCTATTTATCCGGTTTCATATATAGTTGCAGAGTGACCTACTTGTTTGGGTATTCTTTTTTTTAATTTATTTATTTATTTATTATTTTTTTCCATTTATTTTTATTTTATTAAAATACAAATGTCAATCAGACAGTTTCAAAACACCTTAACCATAAAGAGTCGATGAATTAATACATTGCAAACTGTTTTCATAACGTTTTGGTATTGTACAAGGTGCATAAATGATATTATATTTACAGGTTATTTTATAGCTCAATTATATAAAAATTCAATAATTATTTACCTAGTGGATGACCATAGCACTAAAAGCCGACATAATATCTTGTCCAACCACCAACAGTGCAGATCTTGCCTCTCATAGAATTATGTAGAAGCACAGCGTTATCTATCCCAATTGTACTGTCTATACACACACATGATGATTTTTTCTTTCTACAACCCTTCCTTTGTCTACACCTGTCAAAAGTGGGCACTCTATTGACACTCAACTACCTTAGGTGCTTGAACTCGACACCACAATCCAACACAGTCCAGCATTCTGCAACCATAGGGAGTTATTCAAAGAAATTATCGACCATATCCATTTAAAGCTCAGCTTAATATTATGGGCTCACGATGTATACTTCATTTTTATACTTTTATACTTCTCTGCTGGATGGTTAAGACCTAGGTAGATCAAAACTTATATACCAACACATGAACTTTATGTTTCCTATGTGGTCATTGAAGTCTTCTCAGGGTTTATCTTGTAGTCCTGTACATTATTCTGTAGTTCCTTTGTCTGTGTCATCCATGTGGATGAGTCACAGCCAATGCTTGACCAGATTGCTCTCTGTGAGAGCCTGAGAGAAAGTTTTCTATTCATGTGACTCTCCCCAGGCACACTATAGAACTTCAATCTCTTTCCTCTGTGGCTCCACAATCTCCTTGCTCAGAAAATTTGGAGCTCACCTGAGTCTCATGATATTGCAGTACAGGTTCTCCTATGTCCTGAGTCTTCGCTGACCTTGAAAGGCTAGGGCCATAATGTTGGCGGGCCTTGTGGCTCTTCTACTTCTCCAACTCTGACTTGTGATCTTAGGTTGTTAACCATCCAGAAGAAAAGCTGATTAGTATCCTGCAGCATATGCCATTCACTTTGCCTTATCTGACTCAATTAATTTTACTTGTTGTACATTCCCTTTGGTATTTCTGCTTTTCGCTTGTTATACTAGGGAGACTATACGATATTTACACATGTGTGTCTGGTTTATTTCACTTATGAGTATATGTTCAAGTGGCATCCAATTCAGTATAAATGCTTCAAACTTATCATTCCTAATAGCTGAGTAATACTCCATTATATAGAAATACCACATCTTTTTCAACCATTCCTCATGTGATGGACATCTTGGTTGTTTCCAAGATTTTGCTATCACACATTGTGCTGCTATAAACATAGGTACACATATATCTCTATGATACAATGTATCGAGATCCTTGGGGAAAATTCCCCGTAGGGTTATAGTCAGCTTGAATGGGATTTCTAGTCCTATTCTTTTGAGGAGTCTCCATACTGACTTCCACAATGGTTGTACTAGTCTACATTCCCACCAGCAGTGGATAAGTGTTCCCTTTTCCCCATAACCTCTCCAACATTTGTTGTTGGTTGATTTCCTTATGATAGCCATTCTTTTTGGAGTGAGATGATATCTCAGTGTTGTATTTATTTGCATTTCACGAATGGCAAGCGATGTGGAGCATTTTTTCATATATTTGTTCGCTTCTTTAATTTCGTCCTCTGAGAAGTGTGTGTTCATCTCAGATGCCCATTTCTGAATTGGGTCTTTAAATTTGAGGGCCCTGTTGTATCTTAGTTCTTTATAAATTCTAGACAGTAGACCTCTGTCTGATTGCTTGTTAGTTACGATTTTTTCAAAGTTTGTGGGTTGTCTTTTCACTCTGTTGACAATTTCTTTTGATAGGCAGAAGCTCTTTAAGAAGAGTTGATCCCGTTGGTTGATTCTTTCAAGAGCTTCCCGTGCGAATATATGTTTGTTCATGAACACTTTACCTACCCCTATGTCTTCAAGAGTTCCTCCTACTTTCTCTTCCAGGAGATTGAGTGTTTCTGTTTTAACATTTAGATCTTTAATCCATTTTGACTTTAACTTAGTGCATGGTGATAGAGTTGGGTCAAGTTTTAGTTTTCGGCATGTAGAAAGCCATGTTTTCCAGCACCATTTGTTAAAGAGGCTATCTTTCTCCCAGTGAGCTTGTGTAGCCCCTTTGTTGAAGATAAGATGGCTGAGTGTTTTCGTAGATGCCTCTGTATCTTCTAATCTATTCCACTGATCTTCCAGTCTATTTTGTTGCCAATACCATGTTGATTTTATCATAGTGGCTTTGTAGTATAATTGCAAATCAGGAATTGTGATGCCTCCTGCCTTGTCTTGATTGGCCAAGATTGCCTTTGCTATTCTAGGTCGTTTGTGGTTCCAAATAAATTTTAGGATTGATTTCTCTATATCGGGGAGGTATGTTGGTGGCAGTTTGATAGGGATTGCATTAAATCTGTACAGCAATTTTGGGAGTATGGCCATCTTCACGATGTTGGATATTCCTATCCAGGAGCATGGAATATCTTTCAATTTTCTGAAATCCTCCATAATCTCTTTTCTTAGGGTGTTGTAATTTTCCGTGAAAAGATCTTTGACTTCCTTGCTTAAGTGAATCCCAAGGTATTTCGTTTTCCGCGGTGCTATTGTGAAAGGTATTGTTTCTATAGTTTCCCTTTCAGTGTGTTTGTTATCTGTATAGAGGAATGCTATTGACTTCTGCATATTGTTTTGTATCCTGCTCTGCTACTGAATTTCCCTATCAGTTCTAGTAGTTTCTTGGTGGAATTTTTGGAGTCTTCCAAGTAAAGTATCATGTCCTCTGCAAATAGTGATAATTTAACTTCTTCTTTTCCTATTCTTATTCCCTTTATTTCTCCTTTTTTTCTAATGGCTGTTGCTAAGGATTCCAACATTATATTGAATAGGAGGGGTGATAGAGGACATCCTTGTCTTGTACCTGATTTAAGAGTAAAAGGTTTCAGTTTTTCGCCATTTAGGATTATATGAGCTTTTGGGTTGTCATAGATGGCTTTTATCAATTTAAGATAGAGTCCATCTATTCCAGTTTTCTGTAGGACCTTGAACATGAATGAGTGTTGGACTTTGTCAAAGGCTTTCTATGCATCAATTGAGATGATCATGTGGTTTTTAGATTTCAGTCCAGTAATATAGTGTATTACATTTATAGATTTTCGAACATTGAACCATCCTTGCATCCCTGGGATGAATCCTACCTGGTCATGGTGTATGATCTTCTTGATGATTTGCTGTATTCTATTTGCCAGGATTTTGTTGAGTATTTTTGCAACTATGTTCATGAGGGAGATTGGCCTGTAGTTCTCCTTTTTGGTTGCATCTTTACCTGGTTTGGGAATGAGTATTATACTTGCCTCCAGAAATGATTTTGGGAGGGCTTTTTCCTTTTCAACTTTGTGGAAGAGTTTATGGAGTGTGGGGATTATATCTTCTATAAATTTTTTGTAGAATTCAGCTGTGAATTCATCAGGCCCTGGACTTTTCTTTGTCGGTAGGGTTTTTATTATGTTTCAAATTTCGTTGACTGTTATCGGCTTATTGAGAGTTGTAATATCTTCATGATTCAGTTTTGGTAATTTTTACCTTTTGAGGAATCTGTCCATTTCTTCTGTGTCTTCTATTCTATGAGCGTAAAGATTCTCGAAGTAACTATCAATAATCTTCTGAAATTCCAGTGGGTCTGTGGTGATTTCACCCTTTTCATTCCTTACCGCTTGTACTTGAATTTTCTTTTGCCTCTTTTTGATGAGATTGGCAAGAGGCTTATCAACTTTATTTACTTTTTCAAAGAACCAGCTTTTTGTTTTGTGGATTCTTTGAACTGTTTTTTTCATCTCAATTGAGTTAATTTCTGCTCTAATCTTTATGATTTCTTCCCTTCTTTGTGCTCTGGATTTTGTTTGCTCTTCTTTTTCTAATTGTTGGATGTGCAACATTAAGGTGCTAATTTGTTCCCTTTCCATTTTCCTAATGTGTGAGTTTATAGCTATTATTTTCCCTCTAAGAACTGCTTTCATCGCATCCCATAAATTCCGATAAGTTGTACTTGAATTTTCATTGAATTGTAGATATTGCTGAATTTCTTGTTGAATTTCTTCTATGACCCATTGATTGCTGAGTAGGGTGTTGTTTACTTTCCATGAATTTAGCGGGTTTTTCTGGTTTCTTTTGTCATTTATTTCCAATTTCATTGCATTGTGGTCAGATAGTATGCATGGGATAATTTCTATTTTCTTGCATATACTTAGGCATGACCTCTGGATTGTATGTGGTCTATTTTGGAAAATGAGCCTTGTGCAGCTGAAAAAAATGTGTATTCAGCTGTGCTTGGGTGGAACACTGTGTATGTCCACAAGGTCCATTTGTTCCAAGCTCTTGTTCAGTTCTGCTACTTCTTTGCTAAATTTTTGTCTGGTTGACTTATTTTTTTTGACATAAGGGTGTGTTAAGATCTCCTGTTAAGATTGTGCTCTTATACATTAAGTTTTTCATGTCCCTTAAGATTTGTCTTACATAGTTGGGTGCTCCTGTGTTTGGTGCATAGATATTTATGAGTGTTACTTCTTGCTCTTGAATTTTCCCCTGACCAATATATAGTGGCCTTCTTTGTGTCGTTTGATCATTCTTGGTTTGAAGTTGAGAGTGTCTGAGAACAGAATTGCTACTCCTGCTTTTTTCTGAGGTGCTGGGGCATGCAGTATTGTTTTCCATCCTTTGACTTTGATCCTATGAATGTCTTTTTGTGTTAAGTGTGTTTCTTGTATGCAGCATATTGTTGCATTTTCTTTCCTAATTCACTGTGCCAGTCTATTTCTCTTAATTGGAGAATTGAGTCCATTTACATTGATGGTTATAATTGAAATGTGCTAACTTATGTTTGTCATGATATTTAGCTGGTATTGTTTACTCCTTTGTAACCTGTGTTTAATTGACTATCCTGTTTAGTGGGTTCCTTCCATTCTCTTGCATGGAGTTCTGGTCGTTGTGATTTCTCTCTAGAACCTCTTTCAGCAGCCTGTGGAGGGATCGCTTTGTCATCATGAAATTCTTTAGTTGTTCTTTGAAGTATTTCACTTCTCCATAAAACTTGAAAGAGAGTTTTGCAGGGTATTTTAGTCTGGGCTGGAGTTTGTTTTCGTGTCAGACTTGAAGAACTCTGCTCCATGCACTCCTTGCCTTCATTGTTTGTGTTGAGAAGTCGGCTGTAATTCTGATGGGTTTTCCTTTGAATATGAGCTCCTTCTTCTCTCTAGCAGCTTTCAGTATATTATTTTTGTGTTGCATTTCTGCGATCTTAAGTATTATATGTCTTGGTGTGTTTCTACTTGGGTTGAAGTTATTTGGTGTGCTGTATACTTCAGTGACCTGAATGTTGGATTGTTTCCTCATATTTGGGAGGTTTTCTGCTATTATTTCTTACCAAATTCTTTTTATGTCATTTGTATTGACTCCTTCCTTCTCGTCGATACCAATTATTCTCTCATTGCTCATTCTGGCGTCATCCTGCAGATGATGGATTATTTTTTCCTGCATTCTTGTTGTTTTTAAGAGATCCTTTCTCACCTTTTCACTAGCTGCTCCGGCATCTTCAAGATCTGAAACTCTGTCTTCGCTTTCACTCAGACTGTTTTGTAGACTCGTGATTGCTATTTTTAGTTCTTCTATATCTCTTTGACTGTGTTTCATGTGTTCTATTTCTTTTCTGTATTGCTCATTCAAGGAATCCATCATATTTCTGATCTCCTCAATTTTTTTATCTATGTCTTCTTTAAAGGTAGTTATTAATTCTTTTTCTGCTGTGTTTCTTCCAAGTTGGATTTCCTCT
>PVKA01024141.1:0-34637 GCA_004027165.1 Ctenomys sociabilis
TAAAAGAAATGGGTGGGGGAACAAATTAATAGAAACTGTGCAGAAAGAAATCCATATGGTACTCATTAGAAAATACTTCAAATCAACTCTTAAATAACTTTCATATGTGAATGAAAATGACACTCAAATAACTTTAAATGAAATTAGAAAAAACAATATTTGATTATTAAAGAATGTCAAGGACTGGCCAGATAGCTCAATAGACTAAAAGTGTGTGCTTAGGAGAGTGCAGCAGCCAGGGCTTGATCCCGTGCCTGCTGTGCCAGCCTTGCCCTCAGGGTTCACTGAGACAGTGATTGACACCAGGCATGGTGGCCCGCACCCATAATCACAGCTTTTGGAAGGATAAACACAGGAGAATCACTATGAGTTGGATCTACATAGTGACACCCTGTAGACCCTATAGACCCTATACTAAAAAAGAAATAAGAATGTCAAAGAGATACTAAATATTTTTAATCTAATCAAATACAAATTTTGCAACCAAAGTGTCTAAGGACCAAAATGAAAATTTTTCAAGAAGTTCCCAGTGGCAGATTTGATGATTCAGGAGGAAGAATCAGTGAATATGAAGTTAGGTGAATGAAGACTTCAGTGTTTTCATCTTAGGTGTTGAATAAACTCCATAAGTTAATCATAAATGATTATATAGTGAGCCAAAGTATAATCAGATATCAAAATATAAGTCAAATCATAAGGCTTGAAAACCTTCAGAGATCATGATGTCATAGAGAAGGACTCTTCAATAAATTGTCATCAATTATCTTTTGAAGCTATGGAAGGCAAAATGCAAGAGAATAACATTGAAAGATCATGAAGAAGCCTGGTTTGGTGGTACAGGCTTGTGATCCTAACACTCTAGGGGAAAGAGGCAGGAGAATCCCAATTGTTAGCTAGAAGTGGAAATTTACAGACTAATGGACTGTTTATATTATAATATTATATCTACAATATAAATACAAAAAGAGCTGCAGAGGGCCCAGGTTCAATCCATAGTTCTGCCAGTAAACAAATCATTAAAATTCTAAAAAGAAAATAAAATCTTGTCAATAATTTTAAAAAGATGGTGCTAGGAAAACTGGCTCTGTACATGCTAAAGATTAAAATTCGACTCATCTTTCACCATGCACTAAATTCCAAAAGGATCAAAGATCTAAATGTTGGGGCTGGGGAGATGGCTCAATAGAATAAGCTCTTCCCTGGCAAGTGCAAGTGCCTGAGTTCAATCCCTGTTTCCACCAAAATAAATAAATAAATAAAAAGATCTAATGTTAAGACATAAGCATTACATTTGCTGTAAGATTGAATAGGTAGTGCTCTTGAAGATATTGATGAGGGGCTGGAGAGACAGCTCAGTAGGAAAAGCACTTGTCTGACAAGTGCAAGGGCCTGCGTTCAATCCTCAGGCCTGAAAAAAGTAGACGTTGGTGTAGACAAAGGCTTTAGGAATAGAACCTCAATTTCACAGGAGCTATTACAAAGAATCAACAACAGGGATCTCATTAAAAGCTCTTTCCACAGCAAAAGAAATAACATATCGAGTGATGAGACAACCAAAAATATTGTAAAAATATTTGCCAGCTGTTCCTTAGACAAAGGATTACTATTGAGAATATATAAAGAAATTAAAAAAAATCATATCACCCATATTTAAAGACCAATCTAAAATTGCACATCTGAGATAAATATATACCTCTCCAATAAAGGACAAATGGCAAATAAATATATGAAACAATGTTTCACATCACTGGTCATTCAAGCGATGCAAGTAAAAACAATAGTAAAGTTCCATCTCACCCCAAAAAGAATGTTTTTTTTTTTTTTAAATCGAGAAATCAACCAATACAAATGCTAGTGGGGCTATGGATAGAAAGGATCCCTTCACCATTTTGTGGGACAGTAGACTGGTTTAACCACTAAAGAAATCACTTTGGATATTCCTAAAAAAGCTAGGGTTGGAGGTTCCACTAGACCCAGATATTTCCCTTCTGGTATCTTCCCAGAAGAATTCAAAACATCAGACCACGGTGATATATGTGCACCCATGTTTATAGTAGTACAATTTGAATAGCTAAATCTTGGAAAGCACCCAAATGCCTGTCAACTTAGGAATGGGTAAAGAAGATGTGTCTTTTTATACAATGGGATGCTACTCAATCATAAAGGATAAACTGGAGACTTTGTAGGCAAATGAATGAAACTGGAAATCATATTCATAAGTAAAATAAACAGACAGACACATGTATAAACATTGTATTGTTTGCTTAGTGTGAGAAGCTGAAAAAGTAAATAAAATACAAAATGTACAAAAAATAGAAACTTCAAAAGGAATGATAAACTGGAATGGGGTAACAGAGAAAAGAAATATATGTATTTCTGAGCCAACAAGGGTAAATAATAAAAATAGAAATTTACTATTGGCTAAGCAGGGTACAAAGTATTTAACATGATGCTTTCACAATAATATTTTACTACACAGCTATGAGGCACATGTTGGCAACTGATGTACAAGGCAACAGGCTAAAAGATTTATTTAAATTTATACAGCTAGGAATGGCATTATATCTATATCTATATATCTATATATCTATATCTATCTATATATACATATATATATAATGCTAATTAAGATAGTTGTACTAATAATTTATTTTAGTTCTTTAAAACTGTTTCATTGTTATCTTTTTTCTCTTTAAAATAAGTAAAAAAAATTTAAAAAGAACAAAAAACAAAAGAGCATTTAGATGACCACCTGGGGCCAGTGGAAATGCTGCTTGTGGGACCCAATTGAGGTAAGGGTAAAGAATAAGCATAGAAGTTTACTATTGGCTAAGCCAGGTACAAAGCATTTAGCAACGATGCTTCCACAATAATGTATTTATTTACCACATCTTTGAGGTGAATGTTATTTCCCTCTAATATACAAAGTAACTGAGGCTAAATGATTTATTTGAGTTTATACAGCTACTGAATAGCAGAGCAAAAGTTGTTAAGCTTTTCTTTTTGCCTTCACCTTTGGAGTTTTTAATAATCACACAAGCCTGAATCCTGTGGAACTAAGCTTATAGGTTAGAGACAGAGGAGAAGTCCCATATCTCTCTTTGGACTTCAGCTCCTTTGTAGAATGTGAGAGGCCCTGTGGAGGGTGGTCAGACTGGTAAGTATCCTTGGGGACTTGCAAGGGCCTACTCAGCTCTGGCATTATGTGACTCAACTTCTATTGCAAATTACCACAACAGAGCAGTTACAGAACAAAACCCTAACAGCCCAGGCAGGTTGTCTCTGCTGCCCCATTTGTGCGACAGTCCCGCTTGCTGTTGTTCTTAAGTCAAAGAGTCTCGTTCTGACAGCTGCTATTATGCTTTGTTTGAAGTCATCTTAGCTTTCATCATGCTTGGAAGGAGATAGGGCTATTACATTTTCTTATTTTCTATAACCTTCCTGTACTCTGTCCCTGCCTTTCAGCATTTGTTTTAATCTTGATGCCTCACAGGTGGCAATCTCCTCTCTCTCATCCCTGTCAAGTGGATTGCTGACAACCACTATTCACCCTGATTGCAGAGCATGGCCTGACCTGCCTGTGTAGACCTCCTCGTTGGCTACTTCCCAACTCAATTGCATTTTCTGCTTTGAATCAGGGTCCACTCTGACTTCAGTGCTTTCAGTTTTATGAAGTTGTAACATATTTTCAGAAGGAAGTGCTCTTCAGTGAGTTTAGGAACTTCCAATGTGTGCAATTGTTTCCTCCTGGAATGGAAATCTACTTTTTACTATAAGGAACTACATGATTTAAAAAAAATCTCAGGGGCTGGGGAGATGGCTCAATGGAATAAGCACTTCCCTGGCAAGTGCAGGGGCCTGAGTTCAATCCCTGGTTCCGCAAAAAAAAAACAAAACAAAACAAAAAAAAAAACAAAAAAAAAAACAACTCTCTAAAAAAAAATCTGAATGGATGTATGGTCCATTTTCTTTAAAGACTGACTCTTGGAAAGGTCTCCTGTAACAGTATGTATGTAAAAGAGAAGAATGATGGTCAGAAAATGTAATTTAAGGAGTAGCTAGTTTTGAGTATGTGACATTCAAATCTTCTAGGAGATTAATACCTCATTAAGCTAAATACACAAACATTTTTATCTACATTGACAAGAACTATGACTTTTTTTTATCAGAAATATTTATAGATGTGAGGAATGGGCACATCCAAGACATCTCCACAGGTGCTGCTTCAAATTAGAGTTTAGCTGGACACAAATCCAGTGTCATGAGGAGTGTTGTGTCTAAAATGTCAGGTTTCCAGGAACAGGGAATTTAATCTTCTATTATCAAGGGGACCTGAGGATTTCCAAAACTTTTCTTTTCTTTGTTGTAATTTTTATTTTTGTTTTATTGAAATACAAATATCAATGAGACAGTTTTAAGATACCTTGACAAGATGGATTTGATAAATTAATACATCGCAAACTGTTTTCATAATGTTTTGGTATCATAGAAGGTGCATACCTGATATTATACTTACATTATTATAGCAGATGTCTCTTATCAGTAAATTAAGAGAGTGTAGCTGTTTGTGTATCTTATTTTTTATACCTGAATTGCATCAAAGATTTAATAATTAATACTTTCTATCTTGTCATTTTCCTAGTGGTTGTCCATGGTGCTTAGAAGCTGACATAATGTCCTGTCCAAACACCATTAGTGCAAATCTTCCAAAACTTTTCATGAACTGAACACCCTACCAATTTGCCTTCTACGTACCACTTAAATTCACTGCCTGTAGTTATTTTTCATTGATAGGTCTATAACAATTTTTTGCCATATGAAAATTAAACCTTTCTTCAGTATCTGTTTCCTGAGGGTGCTGCACATTATGGGAATTTTAAAAGTGATTAAACTAAGTCCTCTGTTTTCAGGGAATCACAATGTAGTGGTCCAGATAGGTAAGGACAGGTATTGCTTGAATATCAAGCAACTCTGATTTGCAATTAGGGTGTTGGGAAAACACTGAGATATGACAGATTAACGTTTCTAGAACATCTGCTTCTTATGTTTCTTTCCAGAAACTTCTTGGAGTAATACACTTGGCTATATATCAGCAATGAGACTGTGGGATTCAGTTCTCCCCATCATGTGAGGAGGTGGAGCACAGACAGCAGGTTGAGTAGCAGGAGCTCAACTCCCATCTATACTCTGCAATGTGTTAAGTGTCGGAGGTTCTTTGCCTCTTGATCAGTGGCTTTGTGTGTCCCTGTTCAGGGAGAAAAGATTGCCTCTGGGCTTTATTTGGCAGGCCTCTTTAAGAATTTAATGATAGTTAAAAAAAGATTAATGATAGTAAAAGTAACTTTTTAGTCTCTGTCTGGCTTCTCTGTCTCTTGTATTTTAAACTTATGTGGTAGAGAAGAGTTATTTCATGACCTCCTAACATCCTGGTGGGAATCATTCCATGAAGTGGAAACCATATTGTTAGGGAGCAGAATAGTACAAAAATTCATAGTAACAGTTTTTATTTTGAATTGTAGTGAGTAAAGTAAGTCATTTCTTCTCATTTTATTGACCAGTTACTGTACTTAGAAAATTCTACACTATAGAATTGGAAGGAGATAGGGCTCTTACTTATCAGCTTTTGCTGATAAAATGTTGCTTAATAGACAACTTCAGAAAAGCAGTGGCTTATGAAGATGAATATTCATTTGTATGTGTGAGGATTGGCCATGGCTGCCTTCTCACTCTAGGATGAACTATTCTTATGGAAGACAAAAGGAATGGAAACAGGCAAATTGAAACCCATAATACATCTTATGGTCTCTTCTCAGAGACTGTGGATTCTGCATACAAGTAGATATACCGACATGATTTGCTGACATAACTCATAGAATATCACCCAAAGGCAGTGGGTCATGGAAATGTCTTCTACCATGACAAGATTTAGTACAGGGTCTGCAGGTCTCACTACACAGATTGGGCTCATAGTGATTCTCCTGCCGTCAGTCTCCTCAAAGCTGGGATTACAGTGTGTATGCCACCAGGCCCAGGCTCAACTGCCATCTCAGTGTGCCCTGGGGAGCTAGCACTGCATGCAGGAGATTGAATCTCAGTTGCTGTGTCTGCATGAGCAGGGACTTTAATCCACTGAGCTATCTGGCTGGCCCTGATTTTTAGCTATTCTTTGTGATGTTTGCCTCATCTAATTTATTTGTTTCATCTTTCCTTGATAAATCTCTGAATACAATTGCAGTTTTTTGATTTGTTTTCCTAGTAGGAAGCACAATTAAAAAAAATAACTGTTGTGGAGAATATTACCACCTAAAGTAATTTTATGCTGGTCATTTTAATATTTCATATGTAGAATTCCAAAGTAACCAGTGAAGTTGAATGTTTTTTTTAACCAGGGGAAATATTTTATTTATCAGTTTTAAATAAACCAGGCTTCAATCATTGTTCTGTTCATAGTGGACAGATTCTCAGAGGTCTGCTTGATTCCTTATTCTTATTCATTAGTTAGCTTTCTATCACTGTGACAAAATATTTGAAGTAGTACACTGGTAGGGAGGAAAGATTGATTTTGGAGGTGTCACACTGTTGGCCCTGTTGCTTTGAGCACATTCCCTGGGACATAACTTCCTTCCATTAGGCCTCAACTTGTAAATGTTGCAATGGTGTGACATGCTACCAACAAAGACCTTAACACATGGGTGCTTAAGGGACACTTGTCAAAACCATACTGAGCCCAGAGCCTACTTATGTGCCCTGCTCCTGGGATGCACTGAGAGAGCAATTGAAACTGGGTGGGGTGACACATGCCTGTAATCCCAGCGCTTGAGATGATGAAAATAAGACAATCACTGTGAGTCTGATCTGTGTAGTGAGACCATGTAAACCTTGTACTAAATACAGTAAAACAAAGAAAAAGAAAAAAAATGTATTAAGGTATGGTAGAACAAACAAAAGATAGGTAGAAAGGGGACAAGGAAATCATGACTGAAGATTGTACTTTTAAGAAGACTGAAGCTTCCGGGACCTGTTGAGATTATCCAAGGCATCCACAGCAGCATTCCCTGGGTTAAGTTTAGGTTCCCGCCCTACCCGATCCATCTCACAAAATTCCTCAGGAATATTGCAAGTCCATAGAATGGCTTAATTGAGGAACTTAAAAAACTAGGAGTTTGATCTAAAGATAAAGGAATAGGTTGAGAAAATCCAAAGAATGTTTATCTATTTTAAAAAAGTCTCCCTCTCCATACAATAGGCTAAGTACCCTGGGGTGGGGGTCACCTTCTTCCAGAATTTTTACCCACTCCAGAGAAGTGTAAATGATCTTTGTTCCAAGAAACAGTGCTTCTCATTTCTCTAAGCATTTGCACCCCCTTCTTGCATGTGGCCTAATAACCGCCTTCCTTGCCACATACTGAGGCATGCTGAAAATTGTTGCTCCAATATGAGAGTCAGTAAACCTGTGAACTTATTCTACAAAAGGGCAGGCTTAATTCCTCACCTCAACTTTGGGAACCTCTCAGACCTAGCCTGGTGACAGTTTCACCTTGTGATCTTCTTGCCTGGAGTTTAAATAATGCCTGTGGTCTTCTTCTATAGAATAGAATGTGATATTGATATCCATGATAAAATATATGTAATCAGTCAGATAAGACTATCATGCCTGCTTTGCAAAGAGACTCTCCTCTGGTGAGTTTGAAGAGGGAGCTTTGGGGGGAACACCTATGTGGTCAAGAGCTAGAAGTAGTGTTCAGCCAAGGATGAGTAAGGCACTGAAGGTCTTAGTCTGTCAGCTCACAAGGAACTGAAATTGTGGAGATTTGGAAATGGATCTTTCTGAAGCTGGTTCTTTGAAGAGTCTGCAGTCCTAAGCAATACCTTGCAACCTTGTAATATCAAGGAAGAGAAGGCCCAGACAAGACTTTCTGTACTTTTGATTCAAGAAACTGAGATAAGAAGTGGACATCACTCCAAATTAATAAGTAATATAGCAATACTGCTATGAACAGTGAAATATAACTTTATGGACAGCATTTTTCTTGTAGTGATGCCAGATATCAATAATTTTATCATGAAAGGTTCATTTCTATTTGCTGCATGTTATGGACAATGGATATGATAAATGTGGATGACATCCTTTTCTAAAGTACAGGTTGGAGTATATAAAGCAGTATGAAGGACATCCTATGGTGCACACATGGTTAGCCTAGTTTGAAAGGAAGTGTGGGCTGATGGGTAAGTTGTGTGCTATTGACGTGGTCTTACCTGGTCTTGCAACCACTGCTTTCCATTCTTTGTAAACTATAGTTAAAATAGACTTAGTAGTGATGACTTTTACCTTCTTTGTCTCTTGCATTCTTAGTGTTTTATTGAAGTTTTTCTTTTTTTTTATTATTTTTCTATTAATTTTTTATTTTATTGAACTACAAATGTCAATCAGACAGTTTCAAGACACCTTAACAATACAGATTCGATAAATTAATACATTGCAAACTGTTTTCATAAAGTTTTGGTATTGTACAAGGTGCATACATGATATTACATTTACAGATATTATTTTAGCAGATATCTCTTATCAGTGAATTAAGAGGGTAGCTGCTTATATTATTTTTTATACCTGAATTATGTCAAAAATTCAATAATTATTTTCCTAGTGGATGACCATAGTACTAGAAGCCGACATAATATCCTGTCCAACCTCCATTAGTGCAGATCTTGCCTCTCATAGAATTATGTAGAAGCACAGCATTACCTATTCCAACTGTACTGTCTATACACACACATCATGATTTTTTCTTTCTATACCCCTTCCTTTGTCTACACCTGTCAAAGGTGGGCACTCCATTGACATTCAACTAACTTAGGTGCTTGAACTCGACACCACAGACCAACACAGTCCAGCATTCTACAACAATAGTGAGTTATTCAAAGAAATTGTCGACCATAGCCATTTAGAGCTCAGCTTAATATTATGGCCCCACGATGTATACTTCATTTTAATACTTTTCTGCTGGATGGTTAAGACTTAGATAGATCAATACTTATATACCAACACATGAACTTTATATTTCCTATGTGGTCAGTGAAGTCCTCTCAGGGTTTATCTTGTAGTCCTGTACATTATTCTGCAGTTCCTTTGTCTGTGTCATCCATGTGGATGAGTCACGGCCAATGTTTGACTAGTTTGCTCTCTGTGAGAGCTTGAGAGAAAGTTTTCTCTTCAGGTGACTCTCCCCAGGCACACTTTAGAACTTCAGTCTCTTTCCTCTGTGGCTCCATAATCTCCTTGTTCAGAAAATTTGGAGCTCACTTGAGTTTCATGATGTTGCAGCACAGGTTCTCCTATGTCCTGAGTCTTCGCTGACCTTGAAAGGCTAGAGCCAAAATGTTGGCTGGCCTTGTGGCTCTTCTATTTCTCCAACTCTGACTTGTGATCTTAGGTTGTTAACCATCCAGAAGAAAAGCTGATTAGTATCCTGCAGCATATGCCATTCAATTTGCCTTATCGGACTCAATTGATTTTACTTGTTGTACTTCTGTACAACAAGTTTCCTTTTGTATTTCTGCTTTTCGCTTGTTATACTAGGGAGGCTATACGATATTCACACATGTGTGTCTGGTTTATTTCACTTATGAGTATATGTTCAAGTGGCATCCACTTCAATATAAATGCTTCGAACTTATCATTCTTAATAGCTGAGTAAATACTCCATTATGTAGAAATACCACATCTTTTTCAACCATTCCTCATGTGATGGACATCTTGGTTGTTTCCAAGATTTTGCTATCACACATTGCACTGCTATAAACATAGGTACACATGTATCTCTGTGATACAATGTATCCAGATCCTTTGGGAAAATTCCCAGTAGGGGGATAGCTGGCTTAAATAGGATTTCTAGTCCTACTCTTTTGAGAAGTCTCCACACTGACCTCCACAATGGTTGTACCAGTCTACATTCCCACCAGCAGTGGAGAAGTGTTCCCTTTTCCCCACAACCTCTCCAACATTTGTTGTTGGTTGATTTCCTTATGATAGCCATTCTTTCTAGAGTGAGATGATATCTCAGTGCTGTTTTTATTTGCATTTCACGAATGGCTAGCAATGTGGAGCATTTTTTCATATATTTATTCGCTTCTTTAATTTCATCCTCTGAGAAGTGTGTATCCATCTCAGATGCCCATTTGTGAATTGGGTCTTTAAATTTGAGGGCCCTGTTATATCTTAGTTCTTTATACATTCTAGACAGTAGTCCTCTGTCTGATTGCTTATTAGTTAGGATTTTTGAAAGTTTGTGGGTTGCCTTTTCACTCTGTTGTCAATATCTTTTGACATGCAGAAGCTCCTTAAGAAGAGTTGATCCCAGTTATTGATTCTTTCAAGAGCTTCCTGTGTGAATATATGTTTGTTCATGAACACTTTACCTACCCCTGTATCTTCCTCCTACTTTCTCTTCCAGGAGATTGAGTGTTTCTGTTTTAACGTTTAGATCTTTAATCCATTTTGACTTTAACTTAGTACATGGTGATAGAGCTGGGTCAAATTTTAGTTTTTGGCATGTAGAAGGCCATGTTTTCAAGCACCATTTGTTAGAGAGGCTATCTTTCTTCCAGTGAGATTGTTTAGCCCCTTTGTCGAAGATAAGATGGCTGAGTGTTTTCCTAGATGCCTCTGCATATTCTAATCTATTACACTGTTCCTCAGGTCTATTTTGTTGCCAATACCATGTTGATTTTATCACAGTGGCTTTGTAGTATAATTTCAAATCAGGAATTGTGATGCCTCTTGCCTTGTCCTTATTGGCCAAGATTGCCTTTGCTATTCTAGGTCATTTGTGGTTCCAAATAAATTTTAGGATTGATTTCTCTATATCTGGGAGGTACATTGGTGACAGTTTGAGAGGGATTGCATTAAATCTGTACAGCAATTTTGGGAGTATGGCCATCTTCACGATGTTGGTTCTTCTTATCCAGGAGCATGGAATAACTTTCTATTTTCTGAAATCCTCCATAATCTCTTTTCTTAGGGTGTTGTAATTTTCCATGAAAAGATCTTTGACTTCCTTAGTTAAGTGAATCCCAAGGTATTTCATTTTCCACGGTGCTATTGTGAAAGGTATTGTTTCTATTATTTCCCTTTCAGTGTGTTTGTTATCTGTGTAGAGGAATGCTATTGACTTTTGAGTATTGATTTTGTATCCTGCTATGCTACTGAATTTCCCTAAGAGTTCTAGTAGTTTCTTGGTGGAATTTTTGGGGTCTTCCATGTAAAGTATCATGTCATCTGCAGATAGTGATAATTTAACTTCTTTTCCTATTCTTATTCCCTTTATTTCTCCCTCTTTCCTCATGGCTGATGCTAAGAATTCCAAGACTTTATTGAATAGAAGGGGTGATAGAGGACATCCTTGTCTTGTACCTCATTTAAGAGTAAAAGATATCAGTTTTTCCCCATTTAGGATTATATGAGCTTTTAGGTTGTCACAGATGGCTTTTATCAAGTTAAGATAGAGTCCATCTATTCCAATTTTCTGTAGGACCTTGAACATGAATGAGTGTTGGACTTTGTCAAAGGCTTTATCTGCATCAATTGAGATGATCATGTGGTTTGGTTTTTAGATTTCAGGCATTAATATAGTGTATTACATTTATAGATTTTCGAATATTGAACCATCCTTGCATCCCTGGGATGAATCCTACCTGGTCATGATGTATGATCTTCTTGATGGTTTTCTGTATTCTATTTGCCAGGATTTTGTTGAGTATTTTTGCGTCTATGTTCATGAGGGAGATTGGCCTGTAGTTCTCCTTTTTGGTTGTGTCTTTCCCTGGTTTTGGAATGAGTATTATACTTGCCTCCAGAAATGATTTTGGGAGGACTTTTTCCTTTTCAACTTCGTGGAAGAGTTTGTGGAGTTGTGGAAATTTCTATAAATTTCTTGTAGAATTCAGCTGTGAATCCATCAGGCCCTGGACTTTTCTTTGTCGGTAGGCTTTTTTTTACGTTTCATAT
This sequence comes from Ctenomys sociabilis, assembly GCA_004027165.1. Classification (NCBI taxonomy): domain Eukaryota; kingdom Metazoa; phylum Chordata; class Mammalia; order Rodentia; family Ctenomyidae; genus Ctenomys; species Ctenomys sociabilis. The sequence goes on from PVKA01024141.1 coordinate 12,005, forward strand.
TTCGTTTGTTCTTATTAGCTTATTGAGAGTTGTAATATTTTGTTGATTCAGTTTTGGTAATTTGTACCTTTCGAGGAATCTGTCCATTTCTTCTGTGTCTTCTATTCTGTAGCGTAAAGATTCTTGAAGTAACTATTGATAATCTTCTGAATTTCCACTGGGTCTGTGGTGATTTCACCCTTTTCATTCTTTATCGCTTGTACTTGAATTTTCTTTTGCCTCTTTTTTGATGAGGTTGGAAAGAGGCTTATGAACTTTATTTAGTTTTTCAAAGAACCAACTTTTTGATTTGTGGATTCTTTGAACTGTTTTTTTTTTCATCTCAGTTGAGTTAATTTCTGCTCTAATCTTTATGATTTCTTCCCGTCTTTGCGCTCTGGGTTTTGTTTGTTCTTCTTTTTCTAGTTGTCGGAGGTGCAACATTAAGGTGCTAATTTGTTCCCTTTCTGTTTTCCTAATATGTGAGTTCATAGCTATTATTTTCCCTCTACGAACTGCTTTAATCGCATCTCATAAATTCCGGTAAGGTGTACATGAATTTTCATTGAATTGTAGATATTGTTGAATTTGTTCTGCAACCCATTGATTGCTGAGTAGGGTGTTGTTTAGTTTCCATGAATTTAGCAGGTTTTTCTGGTTTCTTTTGTCATTTATTTCCAATTTCAGTGCATTGTGGTCAGATAGTATGCATGGGATAATTTCTATTTTCTTGCATATACTTAGGCATGACCTCTGGACTAGTACGTGGTCTATTTTGGAAAATGACCCGTGTGCAGCTGAAAAAAATGTGTATTCAGCTGTGGTTGGGTGGAACACTCTATATTTCCACCAGGTCCATTTGTTCGAGGCTCTGGTTCAGTTCTGCTTCTTCCTTGTTACTTTTGTGTCTGGTTGACCTATCTTTTTGAGATAAGGGTGTCTTAAGGTCTCCTGCTAAGCTTGTGTTCTTAGACAGCAAGTTTTTCATGTCTCTTTAGATTTGTATTACATAGTTGCGTGCTCCTGTGTTTCGTGCATAGATATTTATGAGTGTGACTTCTTGCTCTTGAATTTTTCCCCTGACCAATATATAGTGGCCTTCTTTGTGTCGTTTGATCATTCTTGGTTTGAAGTTGAGACTGTCTGAGAACAGAATTGCTACTCCTGCTTTTTTTGTGAGGTGCTGGGGCATGTAGTATTGTTTTCCATCCTTTGACTTTTAGCCTATGAATGTCCTTTTGTGTTAAGTGTGTTTCTTGTGTACAGCATATTGTTGGATTTTGTTTCCTAATCCACTGTGCCAGTCTATTTCTCTTAATTGGAGAATTGAGTCTGTTTACACTGATGGTTATAATTGAAATGTGCTGACTTATGTTTGTCATGATATTTACCTGGTATTGTTTACTCATTTGTAACCTGTGTTTAATTGACTGTCCTGTTTAGTGGGTTCCTTCCATTCTCTTGCATGGAGTTCTGGTCGTTTTGGTCTCTCTCTAGAACCTCTTTCAGCAGCCTGTGAAGGGATGGCTTTGTCATCATGAAGTTCTTTAGTTGTTCTTTGCCATGGAAGTATTTCCCTTCTCCATGAAACTTGAAAGAGAGTTTTGCAGGGTATAGTAGCCTGGGCTGCAATTTGTTTTCATGTAGGACTTGAAGAACTCTGCTCCATGCTCTCCTTACCTTCATTGTTTGTGTAGAGAAGTTGTCTGTAATTCTGATGGGTTTTCCTTTGGAATGTGATCTGCTTCTTCTCTCTAGCAGCTTTCAGTATATTGTTTTTGTTTTGGATTTCTGCGATCTTAACTATTATATGTCTCGGTGTGTTTCTGCTTGGGTTGAGGTTATTTGATGTTCTGTATGCTTCGGTGACCTGAATGTTGGATTGTTTCCTCATATTTGGGAGGTTTTCTGCAATTGTTTCTCTCCAAATTCTTTTTATGTCATTTGTATTGACTCCTTCATTCTTGTTGATACCAATAATTCTCACATTGTTCATTCTGGCGTCATCCTGCAGGTGATGGATTATTTTTTCCTGCATTCTCTTTGTTTTTCAGAGATCCTTTCTCACCTTTTCACTAGCTACTCCAGTATCTTGAAGGTCTGAAACTCTGTCTTCAATTACACTCAGACGGTTTTGTAGACTTGTGATTGCTATTTTTAGTTCTTCTATATCTCTTTGACTCTGTTTCATGTGTTCTATTTCTTTTCTGTATTGCTCATTCAAGGAATCCATCATATTTATGACCTCCTCAATTTTTTTATCCATGTCTTCTTTAGAGGTAGTAATTAATTCTTTTTCTGCTGTGTTTCTTCCAGGTTGGATTTCCTCTGTATATTTCTGGACTTGTTTCAGTATTTCAGATCGTATGACTTCAAAAAGTTCTTTTTTGATTTCAGAACTTACTTCTGCTTTGAGTTCCTCATGATCTTTCTGTTGCTTCTTTGCTTCAGATGCTGTTAAATCATATATATCAGCTGCAATAGTGCTCTCTGCACTTGTTCTGGGTGAGCATCGTTTTTCCACCTGATGTTTCTGGAATTCACTCTTTATTTCAGATACTATGCATTCAAATATTTCTTTTTTAATTGGGGAATTATTTCCCATTTTATTTCCTCTATAGCTTTGTGCTGTTGTTCCTTTGCTGCTGTATCTGTTACTTCATTCGTTGCAGCTGAGCTAGTGTCCTCTGCCTTTCCTGATGGACTCAAGGTCTGGGATTGCATTTTTCCCCTTCTCTTTGTCATTTTGTATAGCACTGATCTTTGACCTTTAGTGTAGAGCTTTGGTGCAGCTATAACCTTAGCTTGTTATGAGATTCGGGTGCCAGTCTATTAAGTTTGAGATTTTCCAGGTATACCTATCCTGAGTCTAGCTGTTCTGTTCAGTTCCTTTTTTGCTGCAGCTCCTTTGGTTGTCCTCTGTTGGTTCCTGGGGTCAGCCCTCCTGTGTCAGGCAGGTCGTTCCCCAGGTGGGTGGGCCTGGGCTTCGGTGGGTCTTCTGGGCTCACAAAAGGATAGTGGATGATCGTATTCACTGAATAGGCTGTACTGGGTTGGCCAGCCTGTGCTGGGTTTGCGTCTACAGGCCGTAACCCAAGAAGGCTGGGAAAGGTCCCTCTGGTGCAGTGGGCCTGGAGCCCTCACTCTAGGCCGACCTGCACTGGGTCTGGGGCTGTGGGGTGGACTGGTAATCACCTGTAAATGTTTCTCTGGCACAGTGTGCCTGGAGCTGTCACTGGGCCATGGGGGTTGAGGGGGCAGGTAATCCCTGGGAAATGTCTCTTGGGCACGATGGACCTGGAGTTCTACACTCACTGAACTTTGATGCCCAGAGAATCGGGAAAATTCCCACTCGATCAGCGGGCTTTAGGTCAGGGGATCCGGGGAGGTGTTGGTGAGTGGGTCGTGAGGTTTCAGGCCAGTCACTGGCTTAGACGGGTTGCGGGAAGGGATCCGTGTAGCATGAGTGGGAAGAAGCCAATGGCTCTCCCTCAGACTCACCACACTCTCACTGATCTGGGAAGCCTGGTGAGTCCTGCAAATTCGCTCTCGCTGGGACAGCTTGGGGCCGGATCCAGGAGGCCGCTGGAGTCAGCCACTGTCTCAGGCCGGTCTCTGGCTGGGTGGTGTGGGCGGGATCGAATAGGCTGCTGGCGTTGATCTTGCTGTCTCGGGAGGTCTCTGGGGCTGGGCGGGCATGGGTGGGATGGAGGAAGCTGAAGTTTTTCTTGAACATTGGCTCCTCTACCACTTTTCAGCTAGAAAACCACTTCTTAAATTATAGTTGTCATTGCCTTGAAAGTTTCCTCTTTCGGAGACTGGAAATAATGCAGTTATATCCTTTATATTTAACTAGTATCATTTGTTATTTTCAAATACTAGTCTTGTTCATAGTTTTTTAAAATCTACAGAAACAGCAATGCCAAAAACTATATTACTTTGGAATATAATTCCTGAGCATAATTTGTCTTCCTGATTATGCTTACATAAACTAGTGGCCAATTTTCTTCGTATTCCTTGAGAATATATTTCCTGGAAGATAAAAACAATCCAGATGATATCTAAATATCATGGTGAAGACACTCTGAGTTTTGAGCATCCTCAGATAATCCATAAAAGGAGTAATCCAAATAAAAACAAGTGAGAGTTGGTAGTATATTATAGTGGCAATTCTTTATTTTCAGAAAACAAGCGAAGCAAACACTTCTTACCTTTTGTTTTTCTATTATAATGCCAGCTTTGCTATTTCATTGTTACTGATAACTTTTTTTTAGTACCCAGTATTGGTATGCAGATCAGACTCATAGTGATCCACCTATCTTAGCCTTGCCAGTGTTGGAATTATAGGAATGCAACACGCCGCCTGATTTTGGTGGCCTGCACAGCAGGAGTTCCAGAGCTGACACAGAATGCTATACTGGGGATCAAACTTGAGCTCTTGTGCTTGCCAGGCAGGTACTTAGACTACAAAGCTACCTCCCAAGCCACTGATACCTATTTTTAAAATAAATTTTGTTCTTCATGTAAAAAACAAAATAAACAAATAAACAAAACTTTTCTATCCATGGTCCATTTCAGAGCACCAAACATAAATTGACTTCATTAGTTTTTGTTTATTGCCATTTCTATTTCTGTTTCATTTTGATATCCTATTTTCTTACAGTTGGCTAGGTATATGTGTCAATATCAAAGACCTCAGGTGTTAAGCAGACTTGCTTAAATACCATTATCATACATATTTGTGTGTACAGAGAACTAAAAATATGTTTCTTTATTAGATTATTAATTATTAAATATCCAAAATGAATTTAGTGTAATGGGATACACATAAAGTACATGTCCTTATCTTTATGAAGTTTACCTTTTCTTTGGGAGAGGGAGTGAACAAACATGAAATAATTAAAAAAAAACAAAACATCTGTATAATTGCATGGAGGAAATAAATAGGTCACTGTGAACTAGAGCCAGATCTACTACTAGATCAGACTTTTAGTGATTCTTCTGTTTATGGACTCCTAAGTGCTGGGATTACAGGCATGTGCCACCATGCTCAGTCTTAAGTGCTTTCTCAGCATGCTCTGGGGTGTGGGGACAACAGCCCCTGCACCTGCTTGCATGAGCTTTAATCTGCTGGGCTATTTGGCAGTTCCTCCATTATTATTTTTTAATGTTTAATTCTGATATAGCCTTTACAGCTCTCTGTATGCTGGGTGTGGTGATATGCACCTATAATCCCAGCACTCTGGGAGGCTAACACAGGAAGGTTTCAAGTTTAAGCCTAGTTGCGGCCCCTGTATCAAAAGCAAAACAAGCAAACAAACAAACAAAAAAAAAAACATGGAGGTAGAGTTTGGGGATATCGTTCACTGCAAGGATTCAAACTCTAATACTACCAAAATCAACAACAAAAAACATTATAAAATGTTGACTGCAAATAATGAAATTTTCTGTGTAGCTTTTTAAAAAATGTATTTGGTAGAGGATCTCAGTATGCAGCTCAGACTCATGGTGATCCTCTTGCTTTCAGCCTGCCCAGTGCTGGGATTACAGACATGCACCACCACTTCCATCTGAACTCTGGCTGGCTCAGCCCGCCCTAGGGGCGGGGCTAGTGCTGCATGCGGTGCCCAGGATTGAACCATGGACCCTGAGCTTGTCTAAGCTTACCTAAACAGGCACTTTAGTCTACTGAGCTATCTTGCCAGCCCGCTGAGTAGCTTTTGTAACAACAAATGGAAGTAAGAACTCATTAGCAGTTCCTTGCTTGATATAAGTGTCAGAGGGCTGTTTAATAATTAAAACAAGTGTTGTGATCAATTCCTTGTTTTGAAGATGCAATTTCATTAGCTGTATTGAAGAAAGATTTGCAGACAGGGCAGACAGGATGGTGACAAGTCAGTAAACTATTGCAGTTGTTGGTGTGAGATGTGAAATGAATTGAATGGGGTAGAGATGGTGGGATAGATATATTTATCAGGTAGAAAGAATAAGAATTAGTAGTTGGGTGCTAGAGATACAGCTGAGAGACATAAGTGTCAGCCTGGTAAGGACAAGGTCTCGAGTGTGATCCATGGTACCAGGAAAAAAAAATTAGTAGTTAGATAGTAGAAGAGTGAGGAAGAGTCTCTCTGACACAAGAGGAATAAAAGGTAATTTTTGGAAGAGGAAGAGTGCACCTTTGGATATGTTCTATAGGAGTTCTAGTGCATGAGCATGTAGATTGACCAGAAGTCAGCCTCACCTCCAGTTAGTGAGATCAAACTAAATCAAAGTAAGTGAGATCAGCAAGGGGGCTTATAAAGACTGAAAAGGATTCTCAGGAACACTCACATTTGAAAAAACAAGTCAAAGAAGATAAGTCACCTAAAGAACAGTGATTTTCCAGGAATATAGGAAAAGTGCCTATAGTAAAAATGCCTGTATGTGCTAAACTGATAGAACTGGTTATTTTGGCAAATGAATAGAATTATAACTCTAATGAAGGGAAAGCATAAATTCAGACCTTCTATTTATGACTGATACTCAGAATATTACTGAATGGACACATCCTAAAACCAAGTGTCAGCATGCTCTTTACCAGATTTGGAGAGTGAGCAGAAGCTTCAATGTAAGGAGCCAGTCTGGTCTAGAATGCAGAGGAGCAAATAGAAAAATGCTCAGTATGAAGAAGCTTTCCTTAATAGCTCATTTGGAAAATATATTATTTATTTAATTTTCATACTAATACCTTAAATCTCCTTTACCCTAAACATTTGATTAGGGGAAACACTGGTATTCAAAAGATAGATTTTTATGAAATAAATATTTGTAATAATAGAATCTGAAGTGAATCAAATACGGACATATATGGACAAAACCGAATTTGAAAAAACTGCAGTAAAATAATTAATAGCTAACTCTAAAGAAGACATTGATAAAAAGAAAATAGAGGAGATTATAAATATGACAGATTTGTTGAATGAGTAATTCAGGAAAGAAACAGATCACATGAAACAGAGTCAAAGACATATAGAGGAACTTAAAAATCTCAATCATAATTCTAAAAACCTGAGTGAAAGTGAAGACAGAGTGTCAGATCTTGAAGACACTGGTGCAGCTAGGGAAAAGGTCGGAAAGGATCTCTTGAAAACAACTAGGATGTAGGAACAAATAATTTACCACCTGCAAGAAGATGCCAAGATGAGAAATATGAGACTAATAAGAATCAATGAGAAAGAAGGAGTCAATACAAATGACATAAAAAGAATCTGGGGAGAAGTAGTCCCAAAAAACTTCCCAAATATGAGGAAACAATCCAACATTCAGGTAATGGAAGCATAGGGAATGCCAAATAACTTCAACCCAATTAAAAACACACTGAGATATAAAAAAACAGTCAATATCCCAGAAATCCAGCACAAGAATAGTATACTGAAAGCCACTATACAAATAAAGCAGATCACATTCAAAGGAAAACCCATCAGAATTACAGCCGACTTCTCTTCACAAACCATGAAGTAAAGCAAAGCATGGAGAAGAGTACTTCAAGTCCTCTATGAAAATAAATTCCAGCCCAGAATACTATACCTTGAAAACTCTTTCAAGCTTGGTGGAGAAGGGAAATACTTCCATGAAAAAGAACAACTAAAAAATTTCATGATGACAAAGTCATCCCTACACAGGCTATTGAAAGATGTTCTAGAGAGGGACATCAATGACCAGAACTCCACGAACTAAAACAGAAGGAACACACTAAATAGGGCAGACAATTAAACACAGGACACAAAGGAGTAAACAGCAGCAGGTAAATAATATGTCGATCATAAGTGAACACATTTCAATTATAACTATCAATGTAAATGGACTCAATTCACCAATTAATGGAAATAGACTGGCACAGTAGATTAGGAAACAAAATGCAACAATATGCTATATACAAGAAACACACTTAAGTAAAAAAGATATTCATAGTCTTAAAGTCAAAGGATGGAAAAGAATACTACATGTCCCAGGACCTCAGAAAAAAGCAGGAGTAGCAATTTTGTTTTCAGGTAGTCTCAACTTCAAATCAAGAAGGATCAAATGAAATAAAGGCCACTATATATTGCTCAGGGGAAAAATTCAAGCGCAAGAGGTAACACTCATAAATATCTATGCACCAAACACAGGAGCACCCAACTATGTAAGACAAATGTTAATAGACATGAAAAATCTAATATGCAATATCACAATCTTAACAGGATACGTGAACACCACCTTATCTCAAAAAGATAGGTCAACCAGACAAAATAGCAAAGAAGTAGCAGAACTGAACCAGAACTTTGAACAAAATTGACTTGGTGGACATATACAGAGTATTTCACCCAACCACAGCTGAATACACATTTTTTTTCAGCTGCACATGGGTCATTTTCTAAAATAGACCACATACTGGCTCAGAGGTCATACGTAAGTATGTGCATGAAAACAAATTATCCCATCCATATTGACCACAGTGCAATGAAACTGGAAATAAATGACAAAAGAAACCAGAAACCCCCCCGAAATTAATGAAAATTAAACAACACCCTATGCAGCAATCAATGGGTCTGAGATGAAATTAAACAAGAGATTCAAGAATATCAAGAATTCAATGAAAATTCAAGCACAACTTATCGGAATTTATGGGATGAGATGAAAGCAGTTCTTAGAGGGAAATTCATAGCTATGAGCACACACATTAGGAAAACAGAAAGGGAATAGATAAACACCCGCCAGCTACACCTCCAACAACTAGAAAAGGAAGAGGAAACTAAACCCAGAGCCCAAAGACGGGAAGAAATCATAAAAATTAGAGCAGAACTTAATTCATTTGAGATGAAGAAAACAGTTAAAAGAAACAATGGATCCAAAAGCTGGTTCTTTGAAAGACTAAACAAAGTAGATAAGCCCCTAGCTGACCTCATCAAAAAGAGGAAAGGAAAAATTCAAATATAAGCATTAAGGAATGAAAAAGGTGAAATCACCACAGACCCATTTGTCGAAAGGTACAAATTACAGAAACTGAATAAAAAAGATACAATAACTCTCAATAACCCAATAACAGCCAACGAAATACAAAACGTAATAAAAATCCTACTGACTAAGAAAATCCCAGGTTCTGATGGATTTGCAGCTGAATTCTAGAAGAAATTTATAGAAGATATAATCCCTACACCCCTCAAACTTTTCAATGAAATTGAAAAGGAAGTAGTCCTCCCAAAATCATTTCTGGAGGCAAATATTATACTGATTCCAAAACCAGGGAAAGACACAGATAGAAAAAGAAAACTGCAGTCCAATCTCCCTCATGAACATAGATGCAAAAATCCTTAATAAAATCCTAGCAAATAGAATACAGCAAATCATCAAGAAGATCATACACCATGACCACATAGGATTCATCCCAGGGATGCAGGGATGATTCAATATTTGAAAATCTATAAATGTAACACACTATCTTAATAGACTGAAATCTAAAAACCGTATGATCATCTCAATTGATTCAGAGAAAGCTTTTGACAAAGTTCAACACTCATTCATGTTCAAAGTCCTACAGAAAACTGGAATAGAAGGCTTATACTTCAATTTGACAAAAGCCATCTATGACTACTCAGTGGCTAATATAATTCTAAATGGTGAAAAACTGAAATCTTTTACTCTCAGATCTGGTACAACAATAGGCTATCCTCTGTCATCCATCCTATTCAATATAGTTTTGGAGTCATTAGGAACAGCCACTAGACATGAGGGAGAAATAAAAGGAATAAGAATAGGTAAAGAAGAAGTTAAATTATCAGTATTTGCAGATGACATGTTACTTTACTTGGAAGACCCAAAAAACGACAAGAAGTTACTAGAATTGATACACAAATTCAGTACCATAGAAGGATAAAAAAATCAATACTCAAAAGTCAATAGCTTTCCTCTGCACAGATAACAAATGCACTGAAAGAAGCTATAGAAACAATAACTTTTACAGTAGCACAGCACAAAATGAAATACCTAGGGATTCACTTAACAAACGAAGTCAAAGATCTTTAGACAAAGGGACCAAACAAGCCTACTGTAAGAAGGATAATCTCTATCAAATGGTGCTGGAAAACCTGGCTTTCTACATGCCTAAAACTAAAATTTGACCCAGGTCTATCACCATGCATTAAGCTAAACTCAAAATGGATTAAAGATCTAAACATTAAAACAGAAACAGTCAATCTCCTGGAAGAGAAAGTAGGAGGAACTCTTGAAGACATAGGGATAGGCAAGGAGTTCATGAACAAACATGTATTTGCTTGAGAAACACTTGAAAGAATTAACAACTGGGATCAACTCTTGAGGAGTTTGTGCACATCAAAAGAAATTGTCAACAAAGTGAAAAGGCAACCCACAAATTTCAAAAAAATCCTAACTAATAAGCACTCAAAGGTCAGCTCTCTAGAATATATAAAGAACTAAGATATATTACGGCCCTCAGATTTAAATATCCAATCCAGAAATGGGAATTTGAGATGAATACACACTTCTCTGAGGACGAAATTAAAGAAGTGAATAAATATATGTAAAACTGTTCCACATCGCTAGCCATCCGTGAAATGCAAATAAAAACAACAATGTGATACCATCTCACTCAAGAAAGAATGGCTGTTTTAAAAAAAATCAAGCAACAACGAATGTTGGAGAGGATGTGGGGGAAAGGGAACACTTCTCCACTGCTGGTGGGAATGTAGATCAGTGCAGCCATTGTGGAGCACAGTGTGGAGACTCCTCACTGGAAATCCCATTCAGGCCAGCTATACCCCTATTGGGAATATTCCCAGAGGAAATGAAAACATCATATCATAGTGATATATATGTACCTATGTTTATAGCACCACAATTTGTGATAGCAAAATCTTGGAAACAACTGAGATGCCTGTCACATGAGGAATGGTTGAAAAGATGTGTTTTTTTTTTTTTAATATAATGGAGTATTACTCAGCTATAAAGAATGAAAAGTTGAAGCATTTATATTTAAGTGGATGCCATTTGAAAATACACTCAAAATGAAATAAACCAGATCCGCACGTGCAAATACCGTACCTTCTCCCTAGTATAAGAAATCAAAGGAAGAAATACAAATAGGAATGTATAACACAACTAAAAGTAAAGTGAGAACTTGAGGATTGGACAATGAGGAGATGGTAAGGAGAAAAGCTGGGAAACAGGACAGGGACAAAGCCATACATTTGTACACACAAGATGGGTAAGGTAAAGATCCTTAGAAACATCAGCATTTTTTGGGGGGTGAGAAATGATAAAAAAAGACACAAGAAAAAAATATTACAGGACTGTTCTCATATAAAGCTGCATATGGTTAGATTTATAAATTTCTGTGTAATAATATGTGTATAGTAATATTTTGTTAATTTTTTCCCTCATATTCTGTAAGGACTTAAAATTGAATACATCAATACTTGATGGATAATATCTGTTCCATGTTATGCATAGACAGATATTTAGGGTAAACCGAACTGCATATGTTGCAGGATAATAATCAGCTTCCTTTCTGGATGGTTAACAGTGTACTTTTGCAGATCAAAAATTGGAGAAATATCAGGGCTGCAAAGTCAGCCTACATTTTAATCCTAGACTTTCAAGGTTAGTGAAGATTCAGGACATAAGAGAACCTGTACTGTAACATCATGTAACTCCATTGTGTGCCAAATTTTTCTGATGAAGGAGATTAAGGAGCCAGAATGTGATTGATGATGTATAGTGTTCCTAAAGAGAGTCACATGGAGAGAAAACTTTCTGTCATGCTTTCACAGAGAGCAAATTGGTCAAGCAATGGCTGTTACCCATCCGTATGGCTGACACTGACAAAGATCTACAAAGTGAGGTATCTTGGTCTTAACCATGCAGCAGAAAAGTATAAAAATGAATTATATAATGTAAAGTAATGATAATATGCTGAGCTGTAAATGGCTCCAGTCAACAACTTCTGTGGATAACCCACTACTATTGTAGAGTGCTGGACTATGTTGGAGTGTTTCACTGAATTCAACACCTACAATAACTGAATGCCAATAGAGTACCCATCTCTGAGAGGACTGAACAAAAAACTGGGGATACAAAGGGAGGACCATTCTGTATTTCTATATGCATAACAGTTAGGATAAATATTCAGCTACTTTTACGTAATTCTATGAGAAGAAAGATTTGCACTAATAGTGTTTGAACAGGATATCCTGTCTGCTTTTTGTACTATAAAAATGGATAACCACTAGGAAGATAACAATGTAAAAAGTATTAATTGTTGAAACTGTACTATAAATCAGTTAAAAAAAAACAAGATAGGTAAACAGCTACCTTCTCTGGATTCAATGAATAGGGGGATCTGCTCTAACAGTGTTTGTAAATAGAATATCATGTCTGCACCTTGTACAACAAATAATCACTAAGAAGACAATATGGAATGTATTAATTATTGAATCTGTTGTACTAATTTGATTTGAAACTATCTCATTGCTATTTGTTCTTCAGTAAAATTATGGAAAAATAAAGAAAAATGAGAAGAAAAGAAAAGTAATTCTACTTCGGGGTGTATACATAAAGAAAATGAAATCAGTATACCAAAGGGATAGTAGCATTCCCATATTTATTGCAGCATTATTTGCATTAGCCAAGAAATGAAAACAATGTAACTATCCGATGTAAGAAAATGTGGAGCATATACACAATGGGATATCAGTAAGCTTTAAAACAAATGAAATCTTGCCATTTGTATCAAGATATATGAACTTGGAAAGCATTACATTAAACAAAATGAGCCAAACAGAAAGATAAATGCTAAACAATTTCATGTGTATGTAGAATCTAACAAGTAAAAATCATGGAAGCAAGAGTACAGTGGTAGTTGTCTGGAGCTGAGGAGAGAGATATGGAAAGATGTTAGACAAAGAATTCAAAGTTCTGCTATACAAGATGAAAACATTCTGAAAATTTAATGTATAATGTGGTGAATAGAGTTAAATAATATGGTATTATATACTTGAAATTTTCTAAGAGGGTAGATCTTAAGTATTCTCTCCAGAAAAAGCAAAAGAGAAAATATTAACTCTGTCAGGTAATAGGTATGTTATTTTGAATGATTAGAAAGCATTTTGCAATATACATATACTGCATATAAAAGCATCATCCTGGGGATTGGGAAAGGATATATTTCAGAGATAGTGTGTGATCAGCATGTGCGAGGCTTGAAGTTTCATTCACAGCACTGCAAAAAATAAACAAAGCCCAGTGCGACTGGATTGGAATCTTGTCCAGGTTCTTGATGTCTTAAACAAAAAATTGAGCAGGATACTCAAGAGTAGCAGCAGGATTAATTATTTATTTGAAAAACAGTAAAGAAAGGTTATACTACTCAGGGTGGGAGTGAACCAGTGGGAAGATCTCATAGCCTAGAGGGGTTTGGTGGTGAAAGTTTTAAATTTCAGCATTGTAGGTGGGATTGAGAGCTTGTTCTGAGCTATGACTCCTGCAGCTGAGTGGTTTGATTTGGTTCCTTTGTTGGATAGTGGAACTTCTTACATTTTATGGCCCACTATCATGGCATCCAAAGCCACCACAGCAATCTACATAGTGACATGCTAATTAGAGTTTGGGTGGCCAAGGGCTGCAGAAGACCCTTGAGTCCATAACTGGGAACCTATAGTGTGTGAGCCAAGTTACCTGGTTATCTTTTCTCATTGTGATTAGACTCAGGCATCCTGATCCGAGGATAATGCTTCACTCCTAAGGTGGATCTAGTTCCAGAAAGTGGGCCTCAAGTCAGGGCCCAGCTTATGCCTCAGCTTTTTCTTTGGTTATCTGAAATCTAGCCCAGAAAGCAGTGCTGGAGCACACATGGACCGTCCATTATACTTCTAAACTTTTCCCTACTTACTTTGAACCTCATGACAGCATTGTATTTTTTTTCAGTACTGGAGATTGAACTCAGGATGCTGCACATTGTATATTTTAATATATATAAAATTTGGCATGTGTCAATTATGTTTTATTGAAACTGAAAAAAATCAGTTTTTCCCTTCTAACAATAACAAGAAACCTAAAATTCCAACTAGAGTAAGGAGAATTCTGATTATAGAATAGAAAATTAAGAAACCTTCAAGTATTAAATTCAAAGTAACTCTTTTTTTGCACCCAGCTCAGCCCACCCTCAGGGTGGGGCTAGCCTGGCATGTGGTGCCGGGGATTGAGTGCGGTCCCTGAGGGCCTGCCTAAGCTTGCACAATTGGGCGCTTTAGACCACTGAGTTATCTCCTGGCTCCACAAAATAACTCTTATTTTAAAAAAATCCAAGATAGATCTTACAATGAAATTGTAGCTTATTGAAAAGTGTTGAGTGGTATTCTTGAGAGCACCCTGAATAAATGCTATGTAGATCTCAGGTCACGTTTTGTAATTAGTTTGGTTCAGATCAGGTCAGCTGTTGCTAAAAATGTGGTTTTAGAACTTCTCAGATTTAAAATTTTCCATTAAGAGATTGTAGACTCATGCTTCACAAATCATCTGAAGTCTGTTTCTCTGAAATAAGTCCCTGTATTTACTAGTGTCAGAGAGAATTCTTTTTCTTTTTGGCAAGGACAGAGCTGTATTTCACTCTTTGGAACACGACTTTAAGAGTAGAAATGAAGACTCATATTTTAAATGTCTTTGCTTATATGGAATTTTATGAACAAAACCTTTCTTAGAAAATCTGTATGTATATGAAATATTCTCAAATAAGACTAAAATTTATTTTTTTCCTGCTTTATAATTTTCAGGTTGGGTCGCCCAGACAGCTCAGTGGACTAAAGCGCCTGCTAAGGTAGAGCGCAGGGCCCGGGTTTCAATCCCTGGCATGCATATCATGTTGGCCTACCCCTGAGAGGGTGATTGAGACTGGGTGTGGTGGCGTGTAACTGCAATCCCAGCACTTTGGAGGTTGAAAACAGAAGAATTGTGAGTCTGGCCTTCGGATCTACATAGTGAGACCCTGTAGACCCTATACATTAAAAAATTCTTGATCATTTATGTCTGAAACAAAAATTAATATCATACTGAGAGAAGAGAGGATGTTCAACTAACTTAAATAGGGAAGCAAAAGGTTTGCACTGAGTTCTGAAGAATGAAAAGGAGGTAAGCAAAGGATTTGTAAAATAAATTAATGAAGAAGTAAGTGCATGGTATATGTGTGGAAAAATTCAAATGGCTGAATTGGAGGAGAGAAGGAATCAGATTATGGGGACTCTTGCACCCTGATTTAAGGGCAATGACCCCTGTTTTGAATGCTTATCGAGGGAGGTTCCACTGACCAATTTTAAGCAGAAAAATCTACATAACTGCATTTGCCTTTGATAAAGATCACTGTGATGTCACTGCGGAAGATGAGTTGCATCGCCAGGGTACCTGGGCAGAAAATGAGTGAAATATGACCTAATAGGGGAATTGGAAAGAGGAAAGACTGAAGAGGAATTACATTAGGAGAAACTCTCTCAGAACTAACATTTGATTGAATGTGAATGAAGAAGAATTAAAACATGAATCTCATCATTTTGCTTGAATAGTATAGAAAGCAGTGGTATTAATGAGAGAGACCTGTTTGGAGAAACAAGATCAGCTTTTGCTTAAATATCTCAAAGAAAAGAGGTCCGTGGTGATTATAAGTGTTGGTATGTGGGAGAATGCTCACATCCAAAGAACTGATGTGGGAAGTTATCAGAATACATATGGTTAGTATGCTGAATGTTTGGGTCAGAACATTCAGAGCATAAAGAGCAAATCTGAGTCAGTGCCCCAAACTGGACAGTTCCATATGTGTCTGCTGTAAAACTGGGCAGCCATTATCTTTTTTTTTTTTTTTTTTCTTTTTTTCTATTTTTTAGGGAAGGGTCTACAGGGTGCTCAGGGTCTCACTACTATATCAAACTAGTCGTGATTCTCCTGTTTACAGACTCCCAAGTGCTGGGATTACAGGTGCGCACCAGCATGCCCTCTCAATTGCAGTATCACAGTGTCCCAGGGTGGGGCTAGCATGGCAGGCCCAGGGATCAATCCCTCACCCCTGCACCTGCTTGCAGGCACTTTAATATGCTGAACTATTTGGCCAGTGGGCAGCCATTATCTTTAAAACAATTTCTTTTTTGTTGTTGTTGTAGGATTTTATTTTTTAATTTTTATGTTTTTAAATAATTTTATTGAGGAACAAATAGCAATGAGACAGTTTCAAAACTGATTAGTAGGATAGTTTCAATACTTAATACATTGCGTATTGTTGTCTTCATAGTGGTTATTCATAGTACTAGATACAGACATGATATCATGTTCACAAACAAATCGTTCTATTCATTGAATTAAGAGAAAATAGCTGTATATCTATCCTAACTATTTCTAATACAGATACAAAATGGTCCTTAATTTATATTCCCCCTTATTTTTTTAGTTTGGTCAGAGAAGGGTATTCCATTGTTATTTAAATATTGTAGGTACATGAATTCAGCAAAAGAATCCAACATAGTTCTGTAGTCTATAATAGTAGTGGGTTGTCCGTAGGACTGGCAATGTCAGAAGTTCTTGACTTGAGCCTTTTACAGCTCAGCCTATTAATGTGGCTTTGCTTTTAGTATTTTGTTTCTACACTTTTCTGCTGGATGGTTAAGACCAAGATAAAGCAAGAAGTATATAACAAGAAATGTAACTTTTGTTCTTGATAGGATTCCAGAAGCACTAGATAGGTTCCAGGATAGAAAGTTTTACATGACAGCTTATACAGAGCTGGACTTTTCCAGTCAAGTGAATCAACTGTGTTCTTTCGTTGCTGTGGAACAGAGAGAAGCCAGGAGAGAAATGCTGCACTTAGCCTGAAATTAAAGAAGGCTGGACCATGCTTCTTGGGTTTTCACTTTATGTAGTCTCAACATTTACCCTTTCATTCTATAGGTGAATTTATTTGGGACGTCTGCACCAGTAATGTGGGCATCAAATAATGAATCCATTGATGAGCATGAAAGACAGTATTCAAGTGTTTTGCTTTTTTTTTTTTGTCAATAAAAGAATATGAGAATGTTGTAGAATTAATGTTTAAGGATATTTGAATTTTGTTGAGGTTGGTCAAGCCAATTTTTAAAATTTATTTATTTATTTAGTACACAGTTTATAGAGTTTCACTACATAGGTCGGACTCATAGTGATTCTCCTGTTTTCAGCCTCCTAAGCACTGGGATTACAGGCACGCACCACCACACTTGGTCTCTTTTATTTTACCTTATTTATTTATTTAATTGATGCACAAAAACCAGTGAGACAGTTTCAAGGCAAATTAACAGGACAGATTCAATAAATTAATACATTGCAAACTGTTTTCATAATGTTTTGGTATCATACAAGTTGCATACATGATATTATACTTGCAGACATTATAGCAGACGTCTACTATCAGTAAATTAAAAGAGTGTAGCTGTTTACTTATCTTTTTTATAGCTGAATTATATCACAGATTCAATAATTAACACCTTCTACCTTGTTATTTTCCTGGTGGTTGTCCATAGTATTAGAAACTGACATAAAATCTTGTCCAATCACTATTAGAGCAAATCTTGTTTCTCATAGAATTATGCAGAAGAAGGGCATATTTATCCTAACTGTACTGCTTATACATACACATCATGATTCTTCTTTTGTATCCCCTGTTCTTTTGTCTATACCTGTCAAAGATGAGCCCTCTATTGTCATTAAATCAATTTAGGTGCGTGAACTTGGTGACACAATCCAACACAGTACACCAATCCACATTAATAATGAGCTATCTGAAGAAGTTGTTGACTATAGCCATTTACAGCTCAACTTACTATTATGGCCCCATGTTATATGCATCATTTTACCCTTTTCTGCTGGATGGTTAAGACTGAGATGGATCAAGACCTATATACCAAAAGATGTAGTTTTTGTTTCTGATGAGGTCAGTGAAGTCCTCTCAGGGTTTATCTTGTAATGCTGTACCTTACTCTGCAGATGCTTTGTGTCATCCAAGTGGTTGAGTCATGGTCAATGCTTGACCAGTTTGCTCTCTGTGAGAGCCTGAGAGAAAGTTTTCTCTCCATGTGACTCACCCCAGGTACACTATGCATCATCAATGTCTTTCTTCTGTGGTTCCATAATCTCCTTGATCAGAAAATTTGGGGCACAACTGAGTTTTATGATGATACAGTACAGATTCTCCTATGCCCTGAGTCTTTGCTGACTTTGAAAGCCTAGGGCCAAAAGGGAGGCTGGCCTTGCAGCTCTTTTACTTCTCAAATTTTGATCTGTGAACTTAGGTCATTAACCATCCAGAAGAAAAGCTGATTAGTACTCTGCAGCATATGCCATTAAGTTTGCCCTAACTATCTGACTAAATTGTCTTTAGTTCTTGTTGTACATATCTATTTGTATTTCTTCTTTTCACTTCTTATTCTAGGAAGACTATATGATATTTGCATGTGTGTCTGGTTTATTTCACTTACGAGTATATGTTCAAGTAGCATCCACTTCAATATAAATGCTTCAAGTTTATCATTCTTTATAGCTGAGTAATACTCCATTACACAGAAATACCACTTCTTTTTCAACCATTCCTCATGTGATGAACATATTGGTTGTTTCCAAGATTTTACTATCACAAATTGTGCTGCTATAAACATAGGTACACATATATCAGTATGATTTAATGTTTTCAATTCCTCTGGAAAAATTCCCAGTAGGGGGATAGCCGGCTTGAATGGGATTTCTAGTCCTACTATTCTGAGGATTCTCCACACTGACCTCCACAATGGTTGTACCAGTCTACATTCCCACAAGCAGTAGAGAAGTGTCCCCTCATCCCCACAACCTTTCCATTTGTTGTTGGATGACTTCCTTATGATACCCATTCTTTCTGGAGTGAGATGGTATCTCAGTGTTGTTTTTATTTGCATTTCATGGATGATGAGCGATGTGGAACATTTTTCCATATATTTATTCACTTTAATTTCATTCTCTGAGAAGTGTGTATTCATCTCAGATGCCCATTTCTGAACTGGGTCTTTAAATTTGAGGGCCCTGTTATATCTTAGTTCTTTATATATTCTACACAGCAGACCTCTGTCTGATTGCTTATTAGTTAGGATTTTTTCAAAATTCGTGGGTTGTCTTTTCAGTCTGTGGACAATTTCTTTTGATCTACAAAAACTCCTCAAGAAGAGTTGATCCCAGTTGTTGGTTCTTTCAAGTATTCTCTGTGGAAATATATGTTTTTTCATGTACTCTTTACCTACCTCTATGTCTTCAAGAGTTCCTCCTACTTTCTCTTCCAGGAGATTGAGTGTTTCTGTTTTAATGTTTAGATCTTTAATCCATTTTGACTTTAGCCTAGTGCATGGTGGTAGACCTGGGTCAAGTATCAGTTTTCAGCATGTAGAAAGCCAGGTTTTCAAGCACCATTTGTTAAAGAGGCTATCTTCCTTCCAGTAACCTTGTTTGGCCCCTTTGTCAAAGATCAGATGGCTGAGTGTGATTGTAGATGCTTCTGCATCTTCTAATCTGTTCCATTGATCCTCAGGTCTATTTCGTTGTCTATACCATGTTGATTTTAATCACAGTGGCTTTGTAGTATAATTTCAAGTCAGGAATTGTGATACCTCCTGCCTTGTCTTTATTGGCCAAGATTGTCTTTGCTATTCTAGGTCATTTGTTGTTCCAAATAAATTTTAGGAACGATTTCTCTATGTCTTGGAGGTATGTTGGTGACAGTTTGATAGGGATTGCATTAAATCTGTATAGCAATTTTTGGAGTATGGCCATCTTTACGATGTTGGTTCTTGCTATCCAGGAGCATGGAATATCTTTGCATTTTCTGAAATCCTCTATAATCTCTTTTCGTAGGGTGTTGTAATTTTCCATGAAAAGATTTTTGAGTTTGTATTGTTTCCCTTTCAGTGTGCTTTTTATCTGGGGAGAAGAATGCTATTGACTTTTGAGTATTGACTTTGCTATGCTACTGAATTTTCGTATCAGTTCTAGTAGTTTCTCGGTGGAATTTTGGGGGTCTTCTAAGTAAAGTATCATGTCATCTGCAAATAGTGATAATTTAGCTTCTTCTTTACCTATTCTTATTCCCTTTATTTCTTTCTCTTTTCTAATAGCTGTTGTAAACTATTCCAAGACTATATCAAGTAGGAGGGGTAATAGAATGCATTCTTGTCCTGTACCCGATATAAGCATAAAGGATTTCAGTTTTTCACCATTTAGGACTATATTAGCTTTTGGGAGTCATAGATGGCTTTTACCAAGTTAAGGTAGAGTCCATTTATTCCAATTTTCTGTAGGACTTTGAACATGAATGAGTGTTGGACTTTGTCAAAAGCTTTCTCTGCATCAATTGAGATGATCATGTGGTTGTTAGATTTCAGTCTATCAATATGTTGTATTACACTTATAGATTTTCGAATATTGAACCATCCTTGCATCTGTGGTATGAATCCTACCTGGTTATGGTGTATGATCTTCTTCATGATTTGCTGTATTCTATTTTCTAGGATTTTAATGAGGATTTTTGTGTCTATTGTCATGAGGGAGATTGGACAGTACTTCTCCTTTTTGGTAGTGTCTTTCCCTGATTTTGCCATCAGTATAATACTTGCCTCCAGAAATGATTTTGGGAGGACCGCTTCCTTTTCAAATTCATTGAAGAGTTTGAGTAGTGTTGGGATTATATCTCCTATAAATTTCTTGTAGAATTCAGCTGTGAATCCATCAGAACTTGGACTTTTCTTTGTTGGTAGGCTTTTTATTGTGTTTCATATTTCGTTGGGTATTATTGGATTATTGAGAGTTCTTATATCTTCCTGGCCCAGTTTTGGTAATTTGTACCTTTCGAGGAATCTGTCACTTTTTACTATGTCTTCTATTCTGTGAGTACAAAAATTCTCGAAGTAACTGTTAATAGTATTCTCAATTTCCACTGGATCCTTATTGCATGTATTTGAATTTTTTCTTTCCTCTTTTTGATGAAGTGGGCTAGAGTCTTATCAACTTTATTTAGTCTTTCAAAGAACCAACTTTTTGGCAGCCCCTGAGACCGGCCAGAGACAGTGGCTGACTCCAGCGGCCTCCTGGATCCTGCGCCAAGCTCTCCCAGCGAGAGCGAATTTACAGGACTCACCAGGCTTCCCAGATCAGTGAGAGTGTGGTGAGTCTGAGGGAGAGCGTTTGGCTTCTTCCCACGCGCGCTTCGTGGATACCTGTCCCCAACCCCTCCAAGCCAGTGACTGGCCTGAAACCTCAGGACCCACTCACCAACACCTCCCCGGATACCCTGACTTAAAGACCACTGATTGAGTGGGAATTTCCCTGATTATCTGGGCATTAAAGGTCAGTGAGTGTAGAACCTCAGGCCCTTCGTGCCTGAGATACATTTCCCAGGGATTAAGCTGCCCGTCACCTCCCATGGCCAGGTGACAGCTCCAGGCACACTGTGCCAGAGAAACACTTCCAGGTGATTACTGGTCCCACCCCACAGCCCCAGACCCAGTGCAGGTCAGCCTGGAGTGCGAACTCCTAGGCTGCCACACTGGAGGGACATTTCTCAGCAATCCACGGTCCCATGCTATGGACCGAAACCCAGCACAGCCTGGCCTGTGAGTGAGGGCTCCAGGCCCACTGCACCAGAGGGACCTTTCCCAGCCTTCTTGGGTTAAGGCCTGTAGACCCGGACCCAGCACAAGCTGGCCAGCTCAGTACAGCCTACTCAGTGAATAAGATCATCCACTATCCTTTGTGAGCCCAGAAAACCCACCAAAGCCCAGGCCCACCCACCTGGGGAACGACCTGCCTGAAACAGGAGGGCTGACCCCGGGAACAAACATAGCGGAACCAAAGGAGCTGCAGCAAAAAAGGAACTGAACACAACAGCTAGACCCAGGATAGGCATACCTGGAAAATCTCAAACTTAATAGACTGGCACCCGAATCTCATCACAAGCTAAGGTTATAGCTGCACCAAAGCTCTACACCAAAGGTCAAAGATCAGTGCCATACAAAATGACAAAGAGAAGGGGAAAAATGCAATCCCAGACCTTGAGTCCATCAGGAAGGGCAGAGGACACTAGCTCAGCTGCAATGAATGAAGTAACAGATACAGCAGCAAAGGAACAACAGCACAAAGCTATAGAGGAAATAAAATGAGAAGTAATTCCCCAATTTAAATAAGAAATATTTGAATACATAGAATCTGAAATAAAGAATGAATTCCAGAAACATTGGGTGGAAAAACGATGCTCACCCAGAACAAGTGCAGAGAGCACTATTCCAACTGATATATACGAATTAACAGCATCTGAAGCAAAGAAACAACAACAGAAAGATCATGAGGAACTCAAAGCAGTAATAAGTTCTGAAATCCAAAAAGAAATTTTTGAAGTCATAGGATCTGAAATACCGAAACAAGTCCAGAAATATACAGAGGAAATCCAACTTGGAAGAAACGCAGCAGAAAAAGAATTAATAACTACCTTTAAAGAAGACATGGATAAAAAAATTGAGGAGATCAGAAATATGATGGATTCCTTGAATGAGCAATACAGAAAAGAAATAGAACACATGAAACACAGTCAAAGAGATATAGA